>JACAXG010000073.1:1704722-1830625 GCA_018881555.1 Amblyornis subalaris
TTTCCCGTTCGCCGGAGCCGCCATTGCCGCGTGAGGGTCGTCGCGCTCACGCCACAGCGCCCCCTGCAGCCGCGGGGGAGTCACCGCAGCCTCTCTGCCCCAGCAGCGGATTTTTCCCACCACCACACAAGGAACTGATAAGGGGTTTGTCTGTTCTTTTATGGTTGCCTTTTAACCGTCTTGTTTTATATATATATATATGTATATAATTTATATAACCCTAGTAAAGAACTGTTATTCTTTTTACCACATCTTTGCCTGAGAGCCCCGTAATTTCRAAGGTACAGTAATTTGGAGGAGGGAGGGGGTCATTCCTGTGCTCAAGGGAGGTTTCCCACCTTCCTCAACAGACACCTGTCCTTCAAACCAGGACATTAGGGTACACTGTACTATAGGCTGTACAATCAGGAGGAGAGTTTATTTTTAAAAGGCAATTAAAAACACATTATCCTCTCAAAATTCAGAGGATAAGCAAACTGACTGAGAATATTGTTGGAGGTGACAATTTCTCATCAAACACTCATCAAACACTCATCCTAGGAGGCCATGGCTCCTAATGCCATCAGACCAGGACTTTGAATAATAAAATATTCCAAAAGAAGAGAAAAAAATTGTTGCAGACAATCACACAAACTAATATGGAATAAAAAGAAATGTACTCAGATGGACGTGGTTTCATAGGGCCGGTCTACTGAGTGACGTGACAGCTATGGAGGAGCTAAATAGAGAATGATTATTCAGTGTTTCTTATAACATAAAAAATATCTGGACTATTGAATGCAATTATAAGCTAGCAAGCTTAAAATAAACAAAAAGAAGGGTTTTTTCCCACAACATGTAATTAAAAAACACCCAAACTTGTCGCCAGAGCGTGTTGTGATAGAATATAAACTGATTGAAAAGGGGATTAGGCAAATTCATGGAATAAATCTTGGTCACAAAAGTCTAATTGAAACATTCAGCTCAGGAACTCATAAACCTCTGATTTCCAGAAACTGAGTCAAAGGTGCATTCACTACCTGTAAAGTTTCTGTTTATGTTTTCCTGTGCATCTGCCACTGGCTACTATCGTAAACAAGATACTGGAGTAAACAGAAAATTTGGTCTTAAATAACAGAAAATTCATTATATTTTAAACCCAAAAGTGACAGACTGCTTTTCTCAAAACAATAAACTTGTAAAAAGAGAAACAGAAAACTCTCCGAAATGAAACAAATGTTTTTTACTCAACAACAGTTTTTCATAAAGATATTACAGTAAATGTTACTGACCAGGGTATAATTTTCTTCCTCAGCTGTGTTTAGAAACATTAAAGCTGAAATAAGTCATAAGATAAAATATTTTCTATGGATTTATTCTCTGATGAGAAAAGAGAAATGGCTTGCTTGTGACTGTTACAAAAATACTGGTCAAGTAAGATGGGTAGCAAAAGTGACCATCTGTCACATTATTTTAGTGTTAACCTCGGCCTCATAAAATGGGGCCTTCCCAGCCCTCCCGTGGTAGAGTAAAGCTATTTCAATTCTATTCACACCCTCTGGGCARTAGTGTGATTTGGAAACCTAATAAAGTAAGTCATCAAAGAGCAACCCATGTGTCCAGAATTTGTATTACTACACTATGGGGAACCCAAGCAGTGCTATCCTTTAAGCCATATGTCTTCTAAAGCTTCATTTAATGACATAGAAATCAATGTGATTTTGGTAAAAAGCACCAAAAAATACTAACTAAGAAATATTACAAAGGATGCTGACTCTGCACTAAAGTATTTCTCCCACAGGAGCAGAAATGTATTGGAAAGCTCTGAGGGCCAGTTGTTCCATTTTCTTGAATTGGAGGAATCAGCTGCTGTCCATTATTTCTAAATTCAAGAATGCAAAAATGAAACAGGGCTTTTCCTACCCTGACCCACATTTAAAGTTATTTCTGGAAGGAGAAAAATGAAATACCCTTGACTTCTGCATTTCCATGTGACAGTTAAAAGAGTCCATTATCTTCATAGGATATATTTGGAAAGACTGTTAATAAGAAATTTGACTTGTCAAGAAGAGACCTGAGAAAATCCTGTGCTGCAGACAGTAGTTATTTCACGTCAACAGATAGGCTTAGACTTCCTTGATCGCCATGGGAAACCTAGTAATTTTAGCAAACTACAATAATTATTTTCATCCTGAACTAGCAGTTTAATAAAGATTACATGAACTACACGCCAAAGATGTCAATTTGCCTTCATCAGCTGTAATGGGAATATATGATGACTAGCTAAGATGCAGCTGTGTATACTCTAGATGTGTAAGAATAGATAAGATGAATCTTACGTGTATTGTTGTTCTCCAACTTCCCATGCCCACCTTCTAGAGCAGGTGAAATCCTGTGGAACTGCATAAAGATTCAACATGAAAGTCCCTTCTTGATCGTGAAGGTCAATAATGGGTATAAAAATATATCTGGCAACAAAAGCAAGATGATTTTGTGATCAGCACTCTCCTTTTCTCTGACCAGTGAAACATTAAAAACTTTCACATTTGAGAGGCTCTTTCTCCTTGTGGAGTGCTTCCTCTGCCATAACTGCTATAAATAGGAAGACTGTTCAATACTTTTAAGTTAATACCTAAAAGCCTTCACACATTTTCACTATGGGACAAGAGTCACTGGTGGCAAGAGGTCCAGATTCATGGGAAGTTCACCTGTAACATTGATGACAGATATATCAGTACTTAGAAATGGTCCAAGTCTCGAATTATCCTTCAAATTAATTCACTTAGAATTGAGGACAAGCACAGATCCAATTAATAGGTAAATAAGCCTACAACATGTCCTTTGATTCAGCACAATTCTGAAATAGTCCTCAGAATATTATCCCACTTTCATTACAAATTCAGCTAGTAAATCTTTAATGAAAACACATGCATTCTTCAGATTGACGTTATTATACTTGTGCTTTTTGAATACACTCATTTATATAAAAGATCTAATTCCCAAGGAGAGTCTCGGAGCTCTTTCATTCCATTTGTATGGTACACAAACATTTCTGAAGCAATATATTCTCAATTTTCTTCATAAATATTAAAGGCGAATGTTGAGTATAGCTAGAGCTGAGTCAGCATTTGTTAACTTTTATTTGAACTCTCACAGACTGGCAGGTTTAACAGGGATTGGAGTTGGAGACTGCATGTCCAGATTTATAGACTCTTTTCACTAACTTTTTCTTAAATTCTTTCGTCTTCTGTGTATAAATAAAATTATGTAGCCTCCTAGGACTTACAAAAGGCAGACAGAAACAAACTTTCCCAGTTCCTCAGCTTTCAACTACAAGAAAGCCATGTAAGGGAACCTTAAAACGCTGACTTTAAGTGCTGACTAACTGGAGCTCTTAATTTTGTATCCTTCTTTGATCTTATGTTCATCGAACCTAGAGATTTTTAAAATGTGGTCCTAGGATGAGGTTA
Source organism: Amblyornis subalaris (assembly GCA_018881555.1). Classification (NCBI taxonomy): domain Eukaryota; kingdom Metazoa; phylum Chordata; class Aves; order Passeriformes; family Ptilonorhynchidae; genus Amblyornis; species Amblyornis subalaris. The sequence goes on from JACAXG010000073.1 coordinate 1,708,172, forward strand.
AGACATTCTCGCTGAAGATCTTCAGAGATGCTAAGGCTTCCATATTCTCTACAGAGGGAATCAAAGCAAACATTTCAGAAGGTGTGGTTCATTGGATACCTAAAACTTTAGGGCAAATCAAGTGTCTATGTTAAATGAATTGGAGTTTATCCTTGATGTTCATCTCACTTAAAGACTTTGAAAATACTGCTAAAGAAACATTCTTGTTATTGCAATGCTRAGTCACTTCTAAAATAAGGAAAATTATTTTCATTACCATAGGTGATTTTAAAATCCCTAAAATGTCTTCTAGTATTTAAAATAATTAAATTGAAATACAAAAACATCCAAAACATTTTCTGAGAATAAAAATCGCTGTTTTCAAAATTACATGAAACTACACTTCAGTAGGAATTTGGGAATCTTTTTTTTCTGTGTGAAAAATGTTTTCATTACTTTTCCAAAAGGTTTAAATTTATTCATTCTGATCAGCTGATTATCTGATGATTGTTACTGATATTCAAAGTAGGAAGAGTAACTGAAGAAGAAAACACCATGAACCCTGTCTTCCAAGATGGGGAAAAGTTGTGGCATTAGTTTTGTTACTTTTAGTTGGAACCAAGACAATTTTTTGTAATTAAAACAATGAAAACTAGAAAACCTATATGCCTGTGGGGTTCCTGTATTTTGGTTTCATGCTAGAAAACTTACAGTGATACAGGACAAACACTGAAGCTCTGACTGAACCTTCTCTTCTAAGCACCATGGTTCCTGAGACCATAAACTTGTGAAGGGTTGACCTGGAGGTGAACTCCAGATCCCCACGTTTAGTTCTTCAGAGGAGAARAGACAGTAAAAACAGGTTACAAACTTGAACAATGATTAAATGATTTATTTTCTAACTCTACTAAGAATAGAAAGAATAAAAAATAATGAAAATATTAAGGCATAATATACAAATATCATTCTCCTCTTATACATTCCAATCTTAGTGATCACACAAAAGACATAAACATGAGATTCTGATGTTAGGATTAAGAGTTCTTATTGTTATTTCATAGGATAAAGAGAGTTTTTTCTGTAGTGTAGTGGGATCCGTCCCATGGAGGACAGTTTCTTTAAAGAAGTATTTTCAGCGTGGTTCTAAACTTGGTAGAAACACCGCAGTCCGCCCAGATTTGCAGTGGTGTATCCTCTCTCCCACAAACACTCTGCAGTTTGTGGGTCACAAGAAAAAGTCTGTTGGGGTTAAACATTTTAAGAGTAAGTCATTCTAGCCTAAAGGCATCAAAGACAACAGGCTCCTGCTTTTACTCATTATACTCATAAACTCTAAAGGCTGCAAGCTTCATCTGCACACAACATAAAAATGATTTTATTTCAGCCTGTTGAAATTCTCACTCCCCCATGGCTCATCTATGATTTAAAAAGATATTTAGTTTGATATTACTTTAGATCACACAGCACAGCTCACAGAAAAGATGGATCTCATCCCGATGCTGGTAAACAKGGCTTCTTTGGCACTTTCTGCCACTCCTTGTCTTCTCTTCCGTTTGGGATACTGGACTCCATATTTAGTCCTTCACGTGACTGCTTTCTTTTTTCTCTAGCTTAGAGAAGAAGTTAATATTTGCAGAAAATGCCTACAAAAGTATTTATAACAGTTATGTGTTCCCAACTAAGATAGTGTAGCCGGGATTTGTTTCCCCAAGGCTCCTTTTCTCCCGTATCTTCTTCATTGGCAGCCATCCAAATTTTAGTAAGTCTTTTTGGCTGCTATTAACTCGTATCAAAAACTAACCAGGTCACTTTTCGATCTCACCAACTTGACTCCCTCTGCGTAGCTCCACTTGGCTTAGCTTCTCTCGGTTTTTCCTCGGCTTTCTCGGCTTGGCTTAACTTAGCTGCTTCTCTGTTTGGCCTTGGTCCAGATGGTGATAGACCAGACTTCTCTCAAGTTCAAACGGCACAGAACCAGTGGAGGGTGAGGCCGGCTTCCCCCCCCCCCGGCCTCCTGGGCTGTGAGACCCTGGCCCAGGGGCCGGKAGGAGAGCCACTCCATTGCTAGTGGTTAGCAGGCAGTCAGGGAGCAAGCGAGGAAGTGAGAGAGTCTTACATCACTTCCTAGAGTTTTTATAACATTCCTTTCACAGAGACRTCACAGGAACCCTAAATGGTTCATAGAACTGTCCTTTACCTGTTTTTAACCAATCAAATTGTTTCACACCGTGTCAAACCATAACAAAACTCTAAACATTTCATAATCAAAGCAGTTGACATACAATTTATCCTGGGTATTTTATCCCTCTCTCTGTGGTGACAGATTACTAGGAGCCTATAGAAAGCCTACTGAAGTCAATATGGATCTTTTAAATGACACCTATAGACTTGGAATGGATTCTTGCTTCAAACCATTTGTAGCTCAGAGGAAAGTGTTTATCATCACAAACATGTCACAAGTTTGAAAATGGCATTTGCTCAGAACTAGATCTTGTGTGTCATAAATTAGAAAATGTGTTTATATTTTGGAGGAAATTCACAGACTGGAAAAAGGAAAAAAAATATTCTGCTAGTAGATGGAATTTTTCCTAAAGGGAGGCTTTTTGGACTATCAAAATCAGTCTGGTGGAAGTGGAGTAGCACAAGTGGAGCAGGAAATAGAATAAAATATACTATAGCATGTTCAAATTATGTTTATGCAACTTATAGCATTTTTTTTTTCCAACAGTTTTGAGTGGCTATGACTTCTGCCAGTCGGAAATGATCAATATTTTGTAGATAATAGCAATCCATTTTGGTACAGATACCAATCGATGYTGGCAGAGATAATATAGTTGTAACTAGAATAATTTATATATAAACGTTTCCTCTGTGGATAAATCCTGCATAGTATATCAGAGTGTAACAGTGCAAGAGAAGMTTTTATGACCCTGACAGGTGAGACTGCCACTGGCTTTGAAAGGCTGATCCATAGGCTTTCAGCTTGATCTCTTCTGTGGGAGATAATGCTTTTCTATAACTGTTCAAGCAAGACAGTCAACCAACTGTGAACCACTGGGTGCTCCAAAGACTCATATGTTACACAAAAGATGTGCAAATGATAACAGAGTMGTAAAATGGTCTCCAGGGTTTAATCATAACAGCAGTACAGGAAGCAACAACCTCTGCTCTGTGTTTTCAAATCTCCTTAAATCTCTTTCYGTAGTCTGCAGTATACGACCAACACAAAGTAATTTATATGGCTACAGTACCAACCAAAGTGAGGAGGAAACTCTATTTATTACAGGAGGAGTTCTTTCTGCCACCTTTAGAAGCTGCAAGCAGTGCTGGACAGATGCCCTTTAATATGACTAAGTTCCTTATAATTTCAAATTGATGTGCATTGTTTCTTAGATAAAAAATATACAGAAATTAAGTTGTGGAGAGAAGCAGCTTATGCCTAAGATAAGTAGCCTGTTTTAGATTTTATTCAGAGGAAGCTGAGAAATTCCCTGTCTAAATTCAGGGATTTGAAGTAGGTAATTTCTGCAGCTTTTTTTTGTTGTTGTTGTTGTAACCTTTCTTCATTTAATTAAGTTCTGTTGCTTTAAAAAGATATTTTAAAATTTCATTATAATCTAAAGTAGACAGTTATATCTCTCTAATTGTATGAAATTGTGAGTGGGAGAACAAAAGCTTAATGTTGTTTTGGRGGAAGCAAGCCAGTTGTAAATTTATCCCTGCAGCTGATTCCTCAAGGGCATTGGCACGTGCCGCTGTGTATAGCAAAAGGAACATGACCCACCTAATGCATGCATGATCTCCATAATGGAAAAGAAAAAAGACTAAGGTCTAGTGAGGTCTAATAGAGGGCAGGGACCAGAATTTTGAGCAGATGGTATTCAGGGGCCCACCGGCCTCTTGAAAGCCAGAGTGTGGAGAGAATAGGCAGATAGTAATTAGCAGAAGGTGATAAAAAAAAAGGCAGCCAGGATCCCCCAAACATCTGTTTAAAAGAATAAAGAGCCTGGTCTGACCCTGAGCCTTAATGATCTTAAAGGATACAATTTAATTGCTTGGAAAAAAAAAATTTACACACACCATGCTGAGCTACACTGAATCCTGTTTTGAGAGCATTGCAGGAGTTTCAGTAATTATTAATTTGGTGTATTTGTTTTAGAAAGATTATATACAGCATTAAGTCATTAAATGAAGTAGTTATAATCAAAATGCCAACTGTCTTTTCTTGGAATCAGCAAGCTCTTAATAAATATTTGAATTTCAGATAGCTTACAAATTAATATTACTTGCCCTGCATTCTAAAATGGCTATTTTGCCTTCTTGTCATGTATTTATGACTACATCTGCCTTTATTCCTGTGGGATTTTTTTCTTTTTTGTTTTATGTAGAAAGAACTAGATCCTTAGTTTGTTTATTTGAAGTATTTTGAGCTCTGCAAATAGCTGCTAATTACAGCATCAGAGACCTGATAGCAGATGTCATCGTTTGCTAGTGACCAGTTGCTTAAGAATTACTGCTGAACATGTCCAAGGAAAGTGCTGATTCATAATTCTCCTGATTTTCTCTTCATTTCATTCCAGCAATAGTTGGATACCAAAGTCCATGAACAAGGTATCAGGAAGTGTTGTTTACCTGATAGTTAATTCTTTGTTTTAGACACTCTTTGCAGAATGTAGCTTACAATAACTTAAAATGGTTTTTCTTGCTTTCCTTGCTGTTTCCGAGACTTAATAGTTTAATTCAAAGGTGTTAAAAAAAAACCCCAAACCAAAACAACAGAGACTTCCCCTTTCCAAACCAATGGTAAGCAGGAGTGCATTGCAGTATAAATCTAATGATTTTCTGGAAATGTGTGCTTATGTATCAGTGTGAATGCATGTGTAAAGAGCTGATTGTATTTGCATKCTGGAAAGGGGAGTGGAAAGCACTTTGAGAAAAATCACAGGTGACCCTAAATTGGAAGGTGCTGTAAACATTAGAAAAGASAGAAATAAGTCTAAAGGGATCTGAAAGAGATGAGAAACGTGAGAAGAAAACAACAGGGTATGCCCTAAGGAGGTTGAAGTGGAGTATGATTAGTAGATGTAGTGCAGGTGAAATAATTAAATGTGCATGGTTAAGAGAGCTATCATACAAAGTACAGAGGGCTGCCATTTCCCTGCTCAGTATGATTGAAGTCACCTTAGAAATGCACAATGGTAAAAATAAGTAAATTTAAAAAAAACATTTCAGAAATCTAGAAAATCTGCAGTAGCAGACATGGAAATTAGGGATTAGCAAAACAACAATTTAAGGAGTCCTCATCAAAGCATTGTATTAAAAATACCATTTGTTCCTGTTTCAGAGCTGAATGCATATTAAAGATTGCATACTAAGCTTGCTTTAAGACTCTGGCATATCAGATTTATTTATTTATTTAATCTAAGCTTAGATTTAAACTCAATTTTCGTTATAAGGACATCATGAACCCATCAGCACTGTGATCAGTTTACTGTGGATCATTCAAACACATTTTGGTTGTTAATTGTTAAATTCAGGAAAAAAACAAGCAGTGAAATCCCAGTAGGTTTTAGAAATTGTAAATTGACAGCCTAAATATATTAAGGAAATGTCTGCAAATGTGACTGGCTTGCTTGACCTATGCAGTTTCTTTAGGATTATATCTCTGAAGTGAATGGAAAAATGGAAATAGATTCTTGGACACACACTGATCTCAGCAAAAGTTAAAAAGAGCCCAAGCTCTACGGGACTCTTCTAAATTCAGAGTAGCATCAGATATGAATGGAAATGGGATTGTGATAATATTATTTTGCTCTGTGATTCATTACTTTTGTAATAAGCCTTCACCACAATCAAAGGAAAATAAATGGGAAATTTATCAATGCAAAATGTTAATGAACCGAGACTTCAATTTTGCATTGTCTTTTGTATGGATACATTCCACAGACCATCCATTCCTTCCTTCCTTCATCTTATTCCAGCTTGGGAAGGAATTCTGCTTGGGAAACTGCAACACTAGACAAGAGGTGCTATGAAATGGTGTGAGCCACACATTGGTAATTAGGTGCAAGTCAGTCTGACAGACTTTGCGAAAGAACCCTCATCAATATAATTTACACTTTCTTGTACTGTGCCCCTTGGCTGAGTTAACCACGGGCTGAAGTGACAAATATAACAGCGTGGGTTTGCACAGCAGTCAGTAGAGGAGTGCATCTGCATAATGCAAATTGTTTAAAAATTACACAGTTGTTGTTTCTTTTCATTTGTTGTTTATTATTTTGGGAAATTTTAGTCATCTTAAAGGACTAGAAAAATACTTTTTTCTTAAGAAATTAAAAGTGCATTTGTCATGTAGTAACTTGGTTGGAAATCCAAGGCATAGAAAGAAATATTAGGAATGGTGAAACTTACTGAACTGGGGAATCTGACCACAACGTGTACATTGTACAAGGGCTGCAGGAGAAAACACACCAGCTCCTTTGTGTAAATCCTCTCTGAATTTTCTTCATATTTTATGAAGCCTTATTTCCTCCCTATTTTAATTTTTCCTACTGTTTCTAAGAATTATTACATCTTTGGCTTGCAGTCCTTAAATATTCAGTGTTTATAATATAAACAGAAAAATAATATAAAAATAAAAAATGATTTGTAACTCTAATGATATTGCATTCATTTGTTCCAGTTGCAGTACAACAGTCTAAACATTTTTCATCACTTGAAAGAACTTTCATAAAGCTTCTGATTTCTCCTGGAATGCGGCTTTTTGTGATGTGCTTGCACTCTTTGTTTGTGAGCCACATAGGCGTATTTCTCACATCCCAGGGATACAGGCAATGGAACTGCAGGCATAATCTTTATGAACTTTATAGTGCTTACATAATGACCAACATTTGTAGTGTAAAGCACCTGGAATATATTTTGATAGTTATAAGAATACTTCAAACAATGAATTGCAAGGCTTTGATTAAAAAACAAAATGTAAGAGCCCCTGATTTTCATTTTCCATAAGTACCCCCTATATCACTTTGGCAGCAAACAGTTACTTTCAAGCCTTTTTCTAGTTGCAAATCTTTGGTAAAGGGCATGGATGTAAATCTGCTTCAGAGTACCCTGGAACTCTTATTTTAATAGAAATACATGTGAAAATGTGGACATTGCACTTTGTCAAAGGCGTCCCTTTGTGGTTGCTTCTCTAGCTACGGTTGAAAACAATCCTGTCATCAGGCTGGGGTGTGCCATCGTCAGCTCAGCGTGTCAGTCAGAGGGTATGACCTGGACTGGATAGCACGGGCATGGATGGGGAGAAGGGGATTGCATCGGGCTCCAGCGATGCGTTGGCAGGTGGCAGGACATACCTGCCCTGCAAATGGGTGCCTGGGGACTGCAGGGGTGAGAAGAGCTGGGCTGAGGCAGGGCTGGAGGTTTGCTCCAGCACCTCGCAGGGAGAGGCACAGCCGAGAGAGGCTCCTTGAGGGCAGCCAGATATTCTCAGGGAGAGCCCTGGCTCTGCCAACAGGTGTGGGGGTGAGGAAGAGACGTCTGTTGTAGGTTCTAGGTGGACCACCTGGGGAAAACACTTAAGGCTGCTGGATGGGCTGGCTGCTRGCCAGGGAAGAGCTGTGGGTCAGTGAGGGTCTTGTGTGCTCCCAGTCTCTGCCCTGTACCCCTGCTGCTGCCTGCCCTGCTGCATCCCCACCTACCTGCCTTTCTGCCTGCCCACCTGCCTGCCCGCCTGCCCACCTGCAGCTTGTCCCCAGCTCCTGCCCCGTGGGCAGCAGGCAAGATCCCTCTCCAGGATAAGTATATTTTCAGTTTACATAATCTTCTTGGCTGCCTTGGTGAATTAGACACACCTAATACAAGTAGGTGAAGGCTGTCTCTGTCTTAGTGAATCAATTTACTGTCATTAGCTAATGACCAGTTAATGACTCCCCCGACTTCACCCTTTCACCTGTTCTGCTACATGTGATGGACGAGCCCAGTGGTCAGAACACCCCTGGCAGAGTGGGCAGCATGGAACTGACTCATGAAAGGCACCAAAGCTAAACGCAGGATGATGGGGCTCAGGCACTTCTGGTTAGGTGAAACACCATCCACTTAGAAAGTAGGTCACATATAATTTGCCTTCCCTAAATTCGTTAAAAATCAGTGGGTCAAAGTCAAATGTGAAAGCTAAGAGGTAGAATGAGTATAAATCATGATGAAAGGAGCATCATCTGAGAGACCAGCTACTGTAGCTCACACGTAACGGGTTTTTGAACGCTGTTTATGCTGCATTGTCTTAATGCAGAGGGGGCTCAGCGTGAGCTATGGAAACAACAGAGACAAGGGAGATGCTAACAATAAATATTATTATATTATTTGTTGTTTGCATTGTAACTTTAAGCTTGGGACTAGTATAATACAGTTCTGCTGTTATTTTATACATATATGTTATAAATATATATTCACACACAACAACAGAACCTTATATTTGGCTAGGCAGAAGAAATATCTATGTATATTCATGYAACAGATGTGAATAGTTCTCAAAGACTGAGAATTATGTATTGGCATGTATTAGGACAGGAGAGACAATACCCAGTCTGGGCATTGGTGAGGTGCTTCACCTATCCTTTCCTGGTGAGGGACCAAGATGCTCCAGCACTCCAAAATCCTACCTGGGAGTGAGTCACTATCTTTGCATTTCAAATTAATTTAAATGCAGTTCTTGCTTACTTGGTATACTCAGTACTTGGGCTTCTGTGTTTTCCTCACACCTGCTGATGACAGCACTAACCCATCTTAAAGGAGGAAAAGAGTTACAGAAAAACGCCTGTACTCAGACTTGTTTGGTATGTCATTAGTCATCAGAGGAAAATGCAAAATCTGCCAGAGCGAACATAGAATTTTGATTAGTCCTTAAATAATCAGAGAAAAATCTAACAAAATTTAAGTGCTATAAACAGTATTAGGATGCAGACACTGGAGATTAGCTTCAAGGGTTTCAGTRAACTAGGATCTGAAGAGTCCATTTATGTTTTCTACATGCTCATTTTACTCTGCCTGGCACATTTTTTTTTTTAATGTGTTGAAAGCCATGTCATGCTGGATTGCAATATGTTCCAAGTAACCTACCGTACACTACTTCATATAGCTATGTTCAGGAAACCTATCTATACAGATGACCTTGGAAATGTACTTGGCTGAGTCCTGTCGTGTTTGGTTTAAGGGGAAAAAAGGAGAAAGAAAATAAACCCACCACACCTGCCCTCGACAATCTGTAGATAGTGACTAAAGTTATGGTCCCATCATTGTTAGGTCTAGACTGGGCATTAGTGACCACAAGCTAAGGTCAGGTATGAGCACATGTTTGTACAGTGATGTATTTCTGTTGAATCAGCCAAGGAGCCTGGTGTGATATTTATGCTGGCTGATAATATGGCTGCCCAACTTGCCAGATTGAGTTGCTCCTTAACTCCAGCTCACTCGGTTGCTCACTGCTTGTGCCATTGGAAGGCTGTACATGAGCACTGGACTCCTGACTGCAGCAGACATCTCCAGCTGCGGGCAGCCAGCGGTGAGGAGGCCCTTGTGAACAGTGTGCTGGGGCCCCACAACCCCACTCCTTCGTGCAGCTCTAGGGCAGACCTTCCATGTCTGTAGTCAGCCCCACCTTTGAAAGTGCTTCCTGGAAGATCAACACTGAGAGGATGCCTTTGCATCTGCCCTAGGCTGCTGTTCATAACACACCCAGGCTGGCAGTTCTCCACGTCTTTGATCTCAGCTCCAGGCCTCAGTAATATGCCACGAGTCCATTCTTGGCAAGGCCTGTGAAAGTCCCTGTTTCCAGCAGAATCAGGTGATGAAATTGTGTTTGAATAGGCTCTGCTGGGAGAAGCATTGCCTCCTTTTCAGGGAAGGCATACAGTGACAGAGGATACAAGCTGGAAGAAAGAGCAACAGCCAGATGTCCTGCTAGGCTTTTGTTCCTCTGCTTGTGAAGCAACACAATTAAGGCTGAAAAGCATGTGTCTCTGATTCCATGGGACATCTGCAGCCATGTAAAAAGCAATGCCTGTGCTAAGTTTCATTCTAGAAATATGGGAAGAGCATCCCGTGAAGGGGAGATGCTGAGGTAAAAAGTCAATGTTCATGGAGGTCTTTGCTGAATGCATTTGGCAATGCAGCAGAGCATCCTAAAATGTTCARTTTCCTAAAATTCAGCATTGAGAAGAAGATAGACTTTTTCATTTGGATGTTGACAGCTCCTGACTTGTACTACTCCACTTTTGCCAGCACAGAGATTTGAGTTAGGTATGCTGACATCTATGCTATGAATTAGGAGGCAATATTTATCTCTTAGTCCATGCTACCTGTGGGTCACATGCATCAGGAAGTCACATACATAAATTATGCAGGGATTTCCTTAGTTTCTAGGATCATCAGCATGTTCTACCCTTTCCCAGTTCTTATTTTAAAAGGAGCGGTTCTCTGTTGTACTGCTGGCCATTGTAATGATCGATAAAATGCTTTACTGTTATTGTTCACTGCTTGATGGCCCTACCTCTACTGATCTTGCCTTTTTGGTTAGTACTCTGCTGCTGATGGAAGTCTCTGAAGATGAGTGGTCTCCACCTAACCATGGAAGACACTCTTTACTTCTTGATGCACTTGCAAATGCAATTATTTGCCAGGAATTGAGCAGATCTCTGGAAGAGATTCTGACAGATTATCTTCAAGTGCTATTTTTATCATATCTGTACACTGGTGTTGAAATACATTTTTAACCTGCTGGAGGGAAGCAGAGGAAACACATAATCAAATTAAGCCTGATCATGATTTCCACACCAGKATCCTACTTGCTTGCCTTAACTGAAGCAATATGTGTGTGATCAAAGAAGTGAATGGAAGATGGAAGCAGAAAGCCAACACAGCTACCATTGCCTGCTGGGCCTTATTCACCTTTCTCTGATCTGGCAAATAATTTCAGTGCTAGGTTCTTGACTGCTGCTTGTGATTTTACTGATAAATATACCCCTGAGGTGCCACAGCCTTCCTCAGTGCTCATCTCTGACCATCCAGGTCTATGTGCATTCATTTCCCAACTCTGCCTGTCCGTGGCCACTCTCACTAGCAACTCTACTTAGTCGTTAGGCTCCCAAATTGACCCCTCTAGGAATGGAAGTAGAAACCTCCTAACAAATGAAGGAATAGTGTATTTGGTTCAGACCAAAAGAATGTATTTTTATATATGGAGAAGATATTATCATCCAGTCTAAGAAAGTAAATCTGTAGGTTTTTAGCAATGAAGATTAAGGGGAGAAATACAGGGACATAATGAATGAATAGTGGCATCAAACCAACATACTTTTCAGGGTTCCTACTAGAATTAAGGGGAAGTGAATTTTTCATKCGTCTCTGAAGTGGTCTAATGACCGTTTAAAAGAACAGCAGAATGATGGGATGTTGTACAGAGGCTATGAATTATCATAAATATGAAAAATATCCTGTAGCAAGAATTACTTTAAAGTACTCCAATGCGTTTCTGAGAGATGCTTCAGAGAATTCATAAAATACAGCCCTTAATCTAGAATTTTAGAGGGTTTTGAAATCATGTTCTTGACAGTAGCGACTTTATATCTACTGGCTTATGAAGAGACTGAACCTTTGCAGGATCAAGGCTGAAGGCCATAGTTCCGCAACTATTTATGCATGAGTAGAGAGTAAGAACTAAGTCCTAAAAATCACAGTATGCTGTGGGTGAGGAAAAAAATATGGAGGAAAAGCAGAGGAAAGTGATATTTTACAACCATAAATGATATGGTATCCTTCAAGACAACTTTTTCATAGAAGATATGTGTTGAAATGAAACTTCTGTTTTCATAAATGAATGTTATTTTAGGATTATTAAAATATGGAAGAGAAAAATCTGCAGCCATTCGACAACTCCAGAATGTTATTGAAAGAATACTTTAATTAAAAACCTAGAGCATCCCTCACTTGCCTGCCCTGCTCCTGTCCTGAAAGGTACTCTCCTTGCTTTCGTGAGCACAAGCATATCAACACTGTTAGTACAAGGTAGTTCTTGTTTTAATTGTGTACCCTGGAGATGCATAATTAGTGCAAAGGAACTGTTCCCGGGGGGAGTTCAGATTCAGAGAAAGGAGAGAAATTAAACTGCCCTGCATATATGGTCTGGATCCTGAGAAGAGGATGAGATAAATTAAAAATAAATCAATTTTGTGAATTTGAACTTGATGCATAAAAGTTGGATCATAAAGCCATTCACCCAATACTTTTTATAGCTGAAATTTCTATCTGTGGTGGAAAATTTTTATGGATAGAAGGTTAATGGCATTCGGTAAAGGTTCTATTACTTCCAAAGAAATGCATTCAGAGSAATGTGTAAAGATGCAAAGCAGTGTCTGGGACTCCTCAGAATTAGAGAATATTTAATTTTGAAGTCCATTAAATTAACCAGTAGCAAAAACGTATTTCAGATCACAGTGAGTTGAAACCCAAATTGCCAGATTCTTTTGGCAAAAACCTGCAATAATAAATCCAGTTGATCTGAAATCTTTAATTTTGGCTGAAGTACATTTTTTATTGGGAGGAATTATTTAATCCTTTTCAACCTTTGTTTGTTTAAGATTTATGCCCCTTCTAGAGGGAGAAAAAAAATCTGAGATAAGAATTCAGAACTTCATATAGAAAATGCTAGAATATAGAAGCAAAATATATTGAAGATAGAAGAAAGCCAGCCCACAAATGCCAATCTGCCTTTCTACCCTTTGCTTGTTCAAGGCTCTTTGTTCTGATTCCCTGCTTTACTTTACAAAAGGTATGCCTTTACTACCAATCCACTCCCTAATTCCTTGGGTTGCAATCAAGGAATTGTCTGTGTTATTTAAGTCACCAATTCAAGAGGTTTGAATATTAATTTGAAAGAAGCCAGCACATGATGCTTACTTTCCAAGGAGATTGTCTGTTGTAGGTGGTGTTTAGAATTTCCCTTCCTGTCTTCTTTTAAAGGAGCCCTATTCCTGTCCTGGAAACATCTAGACCAAACAGTGCAGCCCTGCCTATGGCTCATTACATCAGTGAGTTATTACAGCTTCCAGTTCCCAATAAAGTCAGAGGGCATTTAATTACTTTAATCAGAAAGAAAGGTTCTTAGGAACACTCTGTCTCCTAGAGGTGTGACTAGCTTCTAGACTGGGCGCATTTCTGTAGTTTAGCCTCTGCAGTGTGTGTTGGACACTTCAAYATAGGGTAGCTGGCTGGCCAGTGTCATCTCCTGGTGTAGTGACAAAGGCTGTGTTCTGCAGCTGGAGTGAGTACTCAGGCAGTGGCCCTGCATGGAGCCCTGTGCTGCCATAAGTATCTCTGCCATGGCAAGTCAGCTATTACCAGAGAATTAGGATGAACGTACTGACAGGAACTACAGTSTCAGCAGTGATACTACCTGCATATCTGATTCAGGGCAGTCAATTATACCTTGCAGTATATGTTTTTCAAGCAAGCATATCTTAAATGGCATGGCTGAAGCACCCTTTTGGTAACTTGCACTGCCTGATGCAGCCACTGTCCTGTTAATTGCTGAATAAAAGTCACGACCAACATACATAGTATGTACTAGTGTAGAAATATCTGTTGTGGATGGAGTGGTGAGTATGGTGCAGTGCTGAAGGCTCATGTTTTAGTCTGATTCAGCACAATCACACAGATCTGGCTCTGAAAGAAGGTATAAACTGAGCAGGAAGAGCAATGGTGGAGTGTATTGTGGGAAACAGATTTATCACTGGAGACAATATATCTTTTTTTGTCCTGCTGCTGTATTCTCATCTCTGGCCATTCTTTCTGTGTGTTAAACATTTGCTCGGTTAAGGTAGTATTTTAATGTGTGTCATTAATAGTGACACAATTTTCTTTTAAAGGAAGTGTAGTGAGTAAAAGTCTCTRTGGTCAGATTCTTAGCATGCATAAACATTCATATACTTCTGTTCATTCCACTTTGGGACTGGCAAGTGCGTTCTCAAATACCCAGCAGCTACTTGAACACTCCATGGCTGAAAGTTCAAGGTGATGATCATGTAGCTCTCAATATATTGACACAAAAATGACAGTTCTGACTCTGTTGAAGGTTAGAGTACAAAACACGCTAACTGGTATGCTACCGCATTGGGTTTCTCTATATTCTTCTTACCTRTTTATTAAAAGGTACAGGCTTTTGCTATTCTCTGTCGCTAAGTTTGTAATTTACAAAACTGATTCCTTGCTGTGAAACTGCCCATTTTTATTGCTCACTTTTATGTGGAAGAACTGGTGAAACTGGTGATGTCTTAAGGGCTTTTGTAACCCTCAAAACACTGGAAAATGTCTGCTTCACCCAGCTTACGGTCACACAATAAGCAGTCTCTAAGCATTTTGCTATGCCTAACATTTTGCTGCCATAGGCAACCACTTAATCTGCCTACACAGGAGCTAGCCCTGAGGGGATGCAATATGTGTTGGAAAGGGTAGATTTATACTAAAACATTAGTTTTCAGGGCTGGTAGAAAAAATAGCTGTTCATTTGAGATTTCCTGCTTTATTCTCAGCTGTTCCAATAACAGAAGTGTTAAAGATTTCTACAATCAAGGTTCCACATGGATTGCTTCTATAAGCAGATTTGTTTCCACCTCAAAATCAGTACTGTACTTCTGCACTAGCTTCTACCCTTTTATCATATAAGCATCTTCTGTATAAACCTGACTTGAAAGGTACCCTTGTGAACCATGAGGAGACCAAAGTGAAACCCCATGACAGCCAGTTGGAAATGAATTCAGCTCTCATGGTTTGACTTTCCTTTTTGTTTACATTTGCATTAAGTAGCACAGCAGAAGGAGGCACTGTGCCCAGGCTAGAGGGGGAACCCCTCTCCTTTGGGAGGCAAAGTAGACACTGAGTCTCCATTTAAACCTCATTATGACATCAATTCATGTGAAAAAAGAAAAATCACAGGTTTGCGGTTCATGCCTGTAATAAGCCCTTTAGAAACAAGCTGCCCTGGCAACGTAATTTAATCCTTGCTACTTCCAGGTTTTTTTTATAATTATATATTCCTCTGCCGTAAGAGAGCCAGGATCTGTTGTGAATCAGGTCACCCTGTAGCTGTTTTACTTGAATGAAGAACTCAACTCACACTGCTTCTTACAGTCTGTTATGACTCCTCTAATTTAAGACTATTACCTGAAACAGATGTATTTTATTTGACTTTTTCCATATTGACGGAGTGCGAAAGCTTGCAAAATGATCTCCAAGTGCCTCTATAGAATAAGCCTCACAAGGCTCAATGTGATAAGTGAGAGCAAAGTAACCATAAAACTTCTCAGGTTGTCTGCTCCACATGAGATACTTGGTCTCAGTGGAACYGAGCGCCCCACTCCTCCCACTGAGTAAAAGAAGAGTGGCTCGCTAAGGCTCTTTTGTAAAAGATAGATTTTCCAGGAGAGCCTTGTTCTCCCAGAGGTATATTAAACCAGACATGCATGACCAGAACTACTGCATTCCCATGTCTTAAGAAGGGCCATGATTCTTGGAAAGATATGTTTCCAACTTCACAGTGTTTTATATGTCCTATTGTTATCCTAATCAATTATTGTTATGATAGCTGGTGAGCATGCAGAATGGACAGGAAAGGTGTTCACTAGCAAAGAACAGCCTCAATTTTGGGATTTGAAAAGAGCAAACTGGAGCTCTGGGTAGTGAATACACTTCTCTCCCATTCTCCACAGGCTGTGGGCTTGATTTTTAGCTCAAGCTGAGATACAGACATTACAAATGAATAAGAACAAGTGTGGTTTTAGGCCATCTTTGTGTTTTGTTGTATTTGCACTCTGGCTGGTGGTGGGGTTGGCCTGAATTACAGCAGCTCCAAGGCGAATCTAATTTACACTTGGATTGCCAAAAGTTGTTCTGGCAGTTGAAAACAGTGACATCTGCCAAGGGTGCAAATGCAACCCTCYGTGCTTTTTTCTGATCACGTTGCATGGTATAAGAGCATATGCCACATCAACTGCTACTACTGGCAGCTAAGGCAGTCACATTTTCCTTCCATCAGCAAGCCTTCAGTCTCCTAGGCCTCACTTGATGCATCTTTTACTACGGATGTGGTAGCCACCAGTATGCTGGCTTTGTCTCACTCAGAAAAATTTCACATAAGCAGGACGTTTCTAATGTTCAGTCTTTTCAAGCATGTGTCCTCTTATGACCAAATTACCAGAAAGGGACCACTGAGATATTGACAATTAAGAAATTGTTCTCCCATCTTGAATCTACAGATTTATGAGTAATGTGACCAGATCTTCTATATGTCAGTAGATGAAGCTGTTTGTATATATTAACAACATTTCAATGTAAAAAAGAAATTGAAATCCTTCCTTCAAAGAGTATTGTTTCTTTTCTATTTAATTCTCATTTTTAATTCTTCTCCAGAGTCTGGGAGTATACTTTTGTCAGGTATTTGTGACTATCCTATTTGTTTTGGTCATTCTGGAGAGTTCTGAGCTCACAAATCCTGTTAACAGGCATGTTTCAAGCTTAGCATCTATGTTAATACAGTAAYCTTCATTTTCTGAGTTTGGAGATTTAGCAGAATAAATTCGTGTGCAATATGATGAAGATCGGTGAAATCATGAGAAGCATGAAGAATCTGTGTTGGGACCTCTCACCTTCCCTTCCAATACAAGAACTAAAGGTAATTATTACATTAAACTAGGAGGAGGCAAACTCTGAGTGAACAAATGAAAGTGTTTTTTCARTGTCTGGCTAAGCTGTGGAAATCCTTTCCACATGATTTGGGTGTGCTTAAAGCTTACAGAAGTTCAAGAGGAGTCTGGTGAAGTTCACTGGGAAAAAATAAAGCAAATTATTAAACACGTATTATTAAACACATAAACATCAACCTCGGGAAGTCATTGAGGCCTTGGTAACTAGAGGCTTGAAGATTACATAGGTCAAGTGTAATTTGTGTTTTCTTATACTCTTCCTTAGGCATCTGATTTTGGCCACTTTTGCAGGCAGGATGTTGGATTACATGTGCCTTTGGGCTGATCCACTGTGGCTGCTCTATGTTACATTATGTTATTTGTTGCACTAGAGATGCCTACAATATGTTTCTGAAATACCCTGCATTCCTGTGTAAGGCACATGCAATCTTTAAAGGGCCGGCTTCTTCCCAGGGAATAGCCTAAGGTGAAAAGCTGAGATTTTTAACTCTTAATTCCCAAAAATTAGATGAAGTGAACCCTTCTCTGCATGACATAAACATTTTCCAGAGAAAAGAGTGTTTCTAGTTAAGGGAAACTTGGCTAAGAAAGAGATTGCTCTCTTCCTGTGTTCATGAAATTCATTTGCACAAATAAAGCTTCGCAAGTAGGAACCTTCTCAAGGGATGAGCCCTAAATCAGTCTGAATAACCTGGATCAAAACTTATATTTTAAGTTAGCTAACTATTTATAAGCAGATTTATATACTATCCAATCAACTCTAGACTTCTCTGAGCTTTTGGATTTTGAAGGATATGAGGGATATATTGATACGAATGTTTTTAATTTGTCTATGTCAATATCRTATCCATCATTCAAAGATCTTCATCTAGCAATGTAAAATTGTCTGAAGGAACTGCTTGGGTAGCCTTGTTTTATACATATATTTAACAGTCTTCAGACATATATCATTTTATATTAAATTAATAATTATGTATAATGTACAGTAAATTAGAAATTAAGTGAGGCTTCTAATATAAATTGGAAAAATCCCCTTCACTATTTCATTTCTCTATGGGAATGCTTAATAAAAAGTTCACATGACAATGTAAAAGCGAAATATAATGGTTTTGCATGGCTTGATTGTCATAATTGCATGATACTTAATATCAGCTAGGAGCAGAGGAGCACCCTAGATCTTAGAGCATCTTAGAAAATTCCTTTTGATATACTTGGCTGACCCTTTCTTTGCTGGTGACCCTAAGTGACAGAGAAGATAATGGTATTACTGTTTTCATTAAAGGTCTCATAGTAATGGTTGAACATTGACATATTAATGAGGTTTAGATGTAGGTGGAAAGACTCCAGGCTTTGGAGGCAGCATGAAGTGTTATTTGCTAATTAGGACATGTGTCTTTCTATAGTCATGCAGCCTTAGAGCTGATGCAGGGCAGGCCTGGAGTGGGATAGGACATACTTTGGTACAGATTTCTTGGCAGTAATCTGCTTTGCAACTGTTCCAGATGGTTTGCAGCTCTTGCTCTAGCTCTTTGAGTTTAAGAAAGTGTTGGATTAGCAGAGAATATTACACATAAAAGGTGTGTTAGAAGCCTATTAAGAATAGAAGCCAGGAAAGACTTGAAAGTTAGGAAATGCCAGAAACAAGGTTGTCTTGCATATTCTTACTGCTCTTTCTCTGTGTGCACATTATACCATCCTTAATTACAGGAACACACTGTAATCTTATGTTTCATAAGATCCCAATCTCAGTCACTGCTCACTTACTGAGCAGCTATTCAGTATATTGTGTTCATTCTTCAATGTCTGGCCTCTCATTTATTTCACACCACTCAAAATYCCCTCTGGAGTTCCCTCTTTTGCTTATCGATATAATACTGCTGTTTTCTAGACATCAATAAGTCTGTTTCACTGTATTTGTGCAGGGAGAAGTGATGCTATTCTCTGTTTGACAGATGAAAAACTAAGCATGGCAGCTGTATCTGAGATGGTCAGTCCTAAATGCGGTGTGTGCTTTCCAGTTCTGTACCCATGACTTTCTATTTCCCTTGAAGGGTACATGACTCCTATGTGAATCATACCTATTGTTATGGGTTCGACCAATGAAAATCTTTTTTCTTTCCTCATCAAGAAGGGAGACTSTGTAAGTGGGGAGAGGCTGGCCGGGAAGTAGTGGGTGATACTTAAGAACACAGAAAGTTGCCTATCCACCCGCATTCCCCACTGATCACCCAGAATGGGTGATACTTAAGGACAAAAGGGATTTCTTGCCCAACCCAGAGGCCAGGACAATTTCCCCAATTAAAGAAACAAGAGCTGGAAATGTTGGCCAGGGGATTGTTCCCCAGAAGCTGGAGCTTATCTTCGCGAGAGGGGAGGGGACTTTCCGAGACTTTGGCAAGGGGGGTGGAGGCCAGTGCCGTGGCTCCGTTCTCGGCTCGGCGTTAYGASAGAACGRTTGTGTCTGCAGTGAGTGCCRGTTTGCTCGGGGAAAGCTGCTACACTGCGACGTCTCCGCCCGCTGGCTCCAGAGCACAGATACACTGTGACGTCTCCACGAGGGTCCCACCGTGGCACAGGGTACAGAGTTACGCTGGAACTGTCGCCGCCCGGAGCTGCTCGCCTCTGCCGTCTCTGCCACCAGCCTGGGTTTCTGCTCCACGTGGGTCGGCRCCGGGGTCTGCTCGTCTCTGCTGTTCCTGCATTCTGCTGGCCCCTCGGTGGGTGATACCGAGGTCCATCGCTCACCAGTCAACCCTGCCTGCCTGCGCTGCTTGCTGCCCGCTGCCGAGGTTGGTGCTGAGCCAGGCTGCTGCCCCGTGGGTTTGCACTGGGAGCGATCTCCCCTCTCCCTCTCGCCGGAGCCGCCATCGYCACATGGAGAGGTTGTCACRCTTGCGCCACAGCGCCCCCTGCAGCCGCGGGGGAGTCACTGCAGCCTCTCTGCCCCAACAGAGAATCACCCAACAACAGAAAAAGGACTGTGACTGGGTTTGTCTGTTCTCTCATTGTTGCCGTTTATCTGTCTGGTTATATATATACAGATATATAATCCTAGTAAAGAACTGTTATTCTTTTTACTGCATCTTTGCCTGAGAGCCCCGTAATTTCAAGGGCATAGTAATTTGGAGGGGGGGGGTCATCCTCTCTATCCCAGGAAGGTTTCCCGCCCTTCTTGACAGACACCTGTCTTTCAAACCGGGACACCTACTTATTCCTTTGAAACAGAAAACATAGCCCTTCTAGAAGAATCTGGGTGAGGTTGTTACTACTCAGTGCCGGTCATGTGCCATTGTTGGCTATGACTGTACTAGTAAACTGAGKAGAATCAGAACATAAAATAAAGCATGATCTTGACTTGGCTCCAAATATCCAGTCTCTCAAGGGCACAGGACTGTTCTCACCAGGGAGATCATTCTATGGTGGTAAGGAGAAAGAGAGTTGCACCTTGGCAGTGAATGCTAGGGTCAGACAATGGGCCTGTTTTGCTCACCAAAGTAGATGGAGACATTGGAAAGGATTTATCTCTTCTAATTTAGATGCATATAATCTTGTAACAGAATTTAGGTTACTTTTGAGGTAATCAGAATTATTAATCTTATACATAGTCTTGACTGAAAACAAGGTAGTAACCTCAAGGTGGTGTTGAGACCTCTAAATAAAGGCCATGGATCTAGTCAGGGAGATTTTATTTTAAAAGTCTGTGAGACACAATTATTGTTCTTTCAGGGAGAATTTAAAAGGTTGTAGTGTTAAGTAGTTTTACAATATTTTCTCTGTACACTGAGTATAAAGACAAACTCTTCTCAGAGGTGCATAGTGATGATGAGAGGCAATGGAATAGGTTTCTTTCACAGCAGAGCTGTGAGCTGTATCCACCACATGATGCACTCCCGACCCTTGCATAAGAGTGTAATTGTGAGGAAAAACTAGGAAACCCGGGTGTCATCGCAAAGAGGAAGAGGATGTTGTAATGCAAATGTCTGCACTGTCTTTCTCATTCTTACTCCATTTCTTCATTTCTCCCCATAGCTCCCTTGTCCACCTAACTCTTTACCTCCTCTGGATGCTCAACCAGATATTAAATCAAATGTCTTCTTCCCCTTCCGTGCCAGCCCATCTCAGCAATGAGACAGTCCACCAATTTCCAGTTCCTTTCTCTGGTGTCAAGATTTTTCATTATCTTGTTTATCCTATTTGCTATCATACTTTGCCGCGACGAGAGTTGGTAACTGCCACGGCCTTCCAGAAGCATCCCTAGGAGGACTGCTCCAAGYGTCAGCCGAGACAGCTCTCTGGTCAGGCGTGAAGTGCGGCCCACAGAAGCAAAGAGGACRAAACGGGTCTTTCGTATGGAACTACTTTAATAGTAGTGGGTCAGGGACGAAAGACAAAATGGAGCTGAGGGTCAGGGCAGTTATAGGATACCTGAGGGGCGGAGAGAACACACCAACCGATCATCTGAGGGTCGGGGGGCGGAGCGAGGAGGGTAATCCAATAGGGTTAAAGGGAAGGAGGGGCTTAGGGGAAAGAGCCAATGGGGGGTACAACCGAACAGAAATTTCCAGAACAATACCCATATATGTAACAACCTGGATGGGGTTAAAAAACCCTCCCTCGGGGGAGGAACCTTGAGAGTGGCAGGGGTAGTTCAGACCCTTGAGACCACCCACCACTGGGGTTGGGTCGAGTTTCTTCTTTGGACTACCGCCACATCACTTCCTAGTTTTTTGGGTTTATTTTCATGCTCCACATTCTGAACTCGTTTGATCCCAACCTACTTTATTTTCCTGTTCTTCCTGTTCCCTGTCCTACTCCCATATTTTAGAATCTCCACAACCTGCTTAGAGTATTGGTAGTGGCCAGAAATGACAGTAAAGCGGAGGGAAGGAGTTTCTTCTAGGCTGCTGTCGGTGTTGAAGCTTGTGAAAAAGGCAAATTTTCTTGGAAATGGGAGAAGAARCAATTTGTGAGTTGCCTCACCAAATTACAAACATGAATCACCCTCAGCTACTCAAAGACAGTTTAGCAAAGTTTTTAACATAAGAAAAAAAATTATATTTTTGCACTTTAAAAAAGATCTAATGTACTCATGAATTTTATTTTTTTTTACTGAAACAAACACTCAGCAGAGTAAGTTTCCAACTCAGTGGTTAAAAACTGGCAAAATTGTAAGTAACTTAAGATATGGTCTTATAATGAGACATGTCAAGTGACTTTAAATCTAGAGTTRCCAGAGTTTAATGAGGACTACCATGCTCTCTTTAATGCACTATTTATGTCACTTGTAGAATACCAGAGTCTACTGAATTTCGTGCATTTGTAGTATAAGTGGCATAGATCATGAATGAAAATGGTGCGCCATTCCTCATTTGGATGCACAGAGGGAAAAACATAGTAAAGCASAAGAGCAGCTGAAAATGTGCCAGGCAGTAACTGGAAACAAAACAGCCCATAATCCTGCCACAGTGACTCCTAGTTCACATTGTTGACAGTTCTGATTGTCCTCTCTTACTGCCCCTTCCAGCCCATGGGAAATTAAAACTGTTCATAAACTCTTCGTAATAAAGGCAGCTGATTTTTTTTTGGTCTGGCAGAATGCTTCAGGAGCCAGGTTTGGTACTACTCTACTCTCATAAATTTAATTTACAGATTAAATTTATGAGAGACAACTTTTCAAGCTTGAAAGAAATTTTCCCTTGGAAGTTTATGACATTATTTTCTATTGTGGAGCATTTATACTTTTTTATGGAGAATTTGGTGCTCCTATTGGTAACACAGTAAGCTTTATTTTTAAAATAAACTTTCCAAATGAAAACTGCAACTGCATCAAAAATTTCTGGTTTTCCCCAAATTCCAGCTTGAACATCAAACAGTACACTTAGTTGTTAATCTTCAATGTTTTGTTCACAAGCAAAAAAGACCTGCTGCTATTCACCTTCCTTATTATTGCTATTTTCTGATAGGTACAATGGAAATACATAAGACTTCCGGAACATGAAAGACTAATGCCAATTTTTATTTAATATTTTGCTCAGGTAGCATGAACCATTAAATAGAACAGTCAACTAAATCCTTAAAGTTGAAGACATTAGTTGGTATATGACACACTGATTAAATTGCACAGCACTTAGTGGACAGTAATGCATCTGAGGAAAACAGTAATGATTTTAGATCTAGTGCTTTTGGAAACAGTTTAATAAAACTAGAATCTTAAGTGAAAAGAATATTGAGGTATTTATTTCAGAAAGGATTAAAAAATCTATCACAAAATGGTCACTCCTGCTATCTTTCTCTGGATACGTTTTCCTACGATTTAAATCTAAASTCTAGACAAATACCCTGCTGAAAGGCCCTCGGACATGTCCTTTTCTCTTGCATGCAACAAGATGTATATTCGGTTCTCCTCTTGAACAGTGCACTGTTTCTGTGTAATAAGTTTGTAACAAATCAGTGCTTCATTGAACCAAGGAAAGAAAGTGGTAATGTTCTGTTTCATGAGAGTGATGGCAATCTGTTTCTCTGAAGTTTGTGTTGCTCCTGCGTTTTGATTAGATGATTACTGAACTTTTTTAATATGGGGCCAAGTGTTTTGTAAAAGGGCATGTGCATTCTCAAAGTTGTATTTATGCTTGCCAAGAGCTCCTAAATCTAACATACTGTTTTGCATGCTTAGATACTAAATATGTGAATGTAGTTGCAATAGTTGTGAACATAGCTTTTAGTGTAGCTAAATGCCTCTTAAGTTACATGGTCTTASGGAAAAAATCTTGCACTTTTATACATTTTTAGTTTATTGATAGCATTTAATATGATTTTAAATTATCTTAATATGCAAAATTTTCACTTCTTTAACTTACCATCTTTTAATAAATATTTCAAAGGCTTGGTTTCTATCCACCCTGAAGTATGTATTCTTATTTCAGATCCTGTACCCAGAGTCTATAGTGACTTTGTACACATATTAAAGAGCTAAGAAGTTCTGCCATGGTAGATTTTATACATATCTGTGGCAATGTTGTATTCTTTGCCCGTTCTTTCATACAGAATACACYAGATTGCAACTTCATGAATCCCAAATCAGGTCCATGTAGCTGGTCTTCTCTCTTCTTGTGTTGATATGTAGAAAGTGAAAAAAACAAGTATCAGTGTAGCAGAGTGTTCATGACTGCATGAAGTACCCATTCCTACTTTAGATTAGTGTGTCCACTATGAAGAACCCAGACCTGAAAGACAAGAAATGTTTTTCTAGTTTCTCCCATATCTAGAATTAGAATTCCCCTTGTAATCTCTTCCAAGAGTAATGCAACAGTATGCTCTCCCTAGCTTGGATTTAATGATCTTACAGGTATTCCTGCAAAAACAAATGAGTTTATGCTAGCACAAAACAMTGATCTCATCTAAAGATAATTTCATAATACCAAAACCACAGCCATGTCTTTTGGATTTAGAAGTTTCTCTAGATGGTACAATGACATGGCATTTGGAAAGGCAAATATTGAGGGTGTTGGAAATGATGTCTTTAATGTTGTCTTAAAGATGTATATTTAACTTCATGGTTACCATTTAAATTGCTAGCTACTGGCAATGTAGTCAGCAAACACCAACTGGATGCATTAGTTACAGAGTATTTAGCTACAGTGTTTGTAGGGATATAAAAATTGCCAATAAGCAACCCTTTAGTTAAGTGAGAGAGATTCTCTTGTTACAGGGAATTAATACATTGTGTTTGACAGATTTCAGTGTGGGTTTAGCATGTGAGTAAAATGGCTACTGTAGATGAGGCTAAAAAGACATCTCCCTGTCACTCAGCCTGTGCTATGTTGTGTGCTCTGCTAAGGACATGCAAGATAGGCAACTCTCTCCATTGAGTGCTGTGCTCTGCAGTGCTTTAACAAAAGTCTTCCATGAAATTCCCTCTCTCCTGCTGGCCTGTGATAAATTCCATGTGTCAGAAGTTGCAAAAGCTTTTAAAGAGGATAGCTGCAAGTGCACAGCATCAAATAGTGATTTCCCCATGTAAATGAAAGTTGAGGGTTTTTGCATCTGAAATCAACAGGAGTGGCAAAACATCTGGCAAACTGCTTTATAGCAGTTTGACCTTAGTAAAAATGTTTCAATTTGATTGTGAAAGAAGTTAATTGGCTATATTGATTAATGTGCAGCCTTCATTATGTACAATTGCTGAGTACCTCCTGGTTCCAAAAGATGTCTTTCTCAGTGGAGGAAATTTCTACATTTTTCAAAGCTCCACTAATCACCAAGAAAAAGCTCCCTGCTATGTGAAGTTACTTGTAAGGATTACCTTYGGGGAAGTGATTTAGCTGATTCAGCAGAGACAGTGGACTTCAACAGAGGAAAATTGCCTAATCCTTCTCTTTTCATTTAATTGCAGAATTTTAGTATGAGACCAGGAGAAATCAAAGAGAAAAGGACAGAATGTTGATAAGTTTCCAGATATGATAGCAATGAAGACTATAAATCTTTTGACAGAGAAATGTTTACAATGTGAAAAGATGAGAAAGGTTTATTTTATATTTACTGCTCGATTGTACTCATTTTAGAGAAAATTGTTGATGCTTTTACTCTTTTTTATGCCTTCTTGGAATAGACTGATATGCAACTACTACATCCTAAGCTATAGCTTATTTGTCATCTAGAACTTGATGCACGAGCAAGTTATAAAGACAATAGGAAGATGATTAAGTGTTTTTTTACCAGCTAGAATGTGATCAGTCTTCGTAATTATCCCCTTACACTTCCAAACTGGCTTCCATGAGACAAATAGACATTTGCGCATGATACAATAGATTTTGAAGTGACTGGGACATTCTTCACTTATCTCAGTGATAGATTTTCCCCTGCTTATGAGTTCTATCACTTTCAACATATTTATTCTCCTGTGAAATGAAAAGTTTATTTAAGGGTGCTGTGAATAGTCTTTAGTTTGGTTGTACAAAACCACAGGATAATTTTTTTTACAGCATATGAAATGATAGCTGAAGTTCTTGGTCTGTCTTAATTACATAACATTCATATAACAGTAAAAACAAAAGTCTTAATAAAGTCAGTCTTACTGAGAGAGACTCTAAAGMTTCAGGAAATATTTCTCAAATTAGGAAGCTTAAGAACAGATTTACAAAATATTTAGATACTTACTTACTATTAGAATCCATAATACGTGTCAGTTTCAGCTCACAAATTAAGAGACATGATTTAGTATGCCTGCATGTACATGTCTTCCTATGTGCTAGGTGCCTCCACCTTGGTGTAATCATAATCAGTGGGTATCAGCTGTATGCCTCAGCTGCTGGAATATGGATATGAAAKATCATGTGAGATGATCTACAGTATCACAAGTAGACTCCAGATGACAACCTGGAGGCACTCAGGCCTTCTGTAGGAAGTGGCATATTGCCAGTATCTTAAAACCCCAGAGAATCTCAAATGTGTTAGATGATTTTGTTCAGCCAACTGAGCCAAGTCCCTAGTTGGGGACTAGGGACCCCTAGAGGGGTACAGAGAGTTATTCAGCTGGCCAAATTTTAGTATCTACTTTAAATGCCTACATTTAAGTATTGGGTATCTAGTTATTTTTATCTGGAAAATGCACTTGATACCACTTTTCTTTTGGTTTGTTATGGTTTAGGAATGGTTTTCTTTAATTTACTGTCCCACTGAAACCATGCGCCACTCCCTCACTGCTCTGCTTCCCCTATCTCTTCCCTTGGGGTGTATTGGAGAGGAGAATTTCAGGCACAAAAGATAAAGATCATGGGTTGAGATAAGAACCATTTACTGGAAACAGCAATGAGATAAGAAAATGACCACTAAAAGCAACAATACGAGTGACAGAGGGTACAAGAAAGAGGCTAATGATTCACACTGAAACAACAATAGCTGACATCCACCATGCTGTGCCAGCCCCAAGGGGACACCTTTTCCCTGGAAGAGACTCCTTTTTGCTGCCCCAACAATGATTTTAGGTGGTGTAGAATCAATTCAGTGTCCCAGCCGCGCCCACTCCTGAAAAATTGCAAAAATTAACCATGTCCTAGCCAGAACCAAGRCATGGTTCTACTAGCACATGGAAATTTTTTCAGCTGTAATAAACAGTCATTCCTGTTGCCAGTAAGTGAGGTGAAGACAGTGAACAACTGAGAACTGAGAATTCCAGAATTCTCAAAACAGGATCACCTAGAGTGGGTTGTTCATAGACTTGTCCAGGTGGTTTTTGAATATTTCCAAGGATTAAGCATCAACAGTCTATCTGGATAGTCTGTTCCAGTTTGTACCTCCTTCACAGTAAAAAATATTTTTCTGATGTTTAAGTAGAATTTTCTGTACATCAACTTTCATTCATTTCATTCACTAGTCCTTTGACTGGTACCACTAACAAGAGTCTGACTCCATCCCCTCTACTGTCTCCTGAGGTTTTCATACACATGGATAAAATAAYCCTGAGTCTTGTTTTCTCTAGGCTGAAAAATTCCAGCTCTCTCAGCATCTTCTCATATGTCAGATGAACTAATACCTTAATCATCTCTGTATCCCTAAATCATTAGGCATTTGTTCCTTCTATTATCTTTTTAAAAGAGCTATATTTCTTATTTACACCACACACTTTTGAAACCTATTTTAATTTGAAATTTCCTTTCCAGCATTTGTGAAGAGCAAACAATATCTCCACTTTTAATTATTGCTTATTTTCCCTGATTTTCACCTCTAACCATAGAATTTCCTAGTTGCCAAACCATCTAAGGAAGTTGGAAGCATGCCTGAAATGCCTGGCTGATTTTTCAGTGTCCACAAGCCAAATTATTTTGTTTTGGATATTTTCTTTTCAAACCGCATTAGTGAGCTTGGGAAGAGAAATTATTTTTATGCCTCAAACAATCTACAAAGAAGCTTTCAGATGTAATTTTGAATTTTCTTCTCCATTCACAAGCTGCCTTTTCTCCCCAGTCCAATTATTACCACCTTTGCCACCAACAAAGCTGGTATTCAGAGAAAGATGAAAAAATAAATGCGTAATATTTGCTGATGATTATATGGGAGTAAGTATAATTTGTGCAAGTTCCCTACAAAAACACTTACAAATAATTCTTTGAGGTGTAAAGACATAGCCCCATTGAGCAACAGGCCAACAAGAGCCACTAATAATACAAGAAATATGTCAAGCTGTCATTGGAAAGACTTTTGTCAATCTTTTGACCAAATCATATATAATCAAAGTTAAGGAAAAATTGTTACTAGGTAAACAAAAATCAGTCAGATCCCACTTTCCCAAACCTGGGGTGGCTGATGAGATAAATGTATAACCAAAGGGTCTTATTCTGTCCAGCTTTAGTTGTGACTTAATTTTAGCTGTTGTGCTTGCAATAGGTTTCTAGGATCAAGAAAACAATGGCTACCTCAGTCTGCTATCTACCCAAGGTTTTGAAGTTGTCTTTGCGCGCTATCAATGGAAAGGCATTGTCACAGCACCTCCTGTGTGAACCTGCATATAAGGAACTATTCCCTGGTGATGAATCTGCAAAACCAGCTATGTACMTCAATGTTGGGAGTTTAGCATCAATAGAATATCTCCAAAAAGCTTAAACCTTCATTGTACAGTTAAGCTTAACTTCACTTTTCAGTTAACTATTTATTTTTTTCAACTGGCGTATAAGTAATCTCATCTATAAATCGCACATTAGTGAATAAGAAAATTTGCCTAGTATACAGGCAAACAGGCTAATTCACAGGGACTCTAGTTAGCCTGTCTAGCAGGAAGTTCATGTAGTAATGGAAACACTATARCATCTCTGGAATTGCTCTTTCAAGTGATTATACCAGAGCCTTCTCCGGATTCTAATCAATAGTCTCAATATCCTTGTAAATTGCAAAGCACCTATTTTGCTGAGCCAAGCATAAAAATGTAAGCAATTCTTATAGTTCAGACAGGGAAGAGATATGAATAACTTTTTATAAGTGGGAAAATGAAAAGATCTGTTCTCMTTTATTTCTTTCTTTACTCGTAATTAGATGTCTTTGACAGGGAAGGATTTGCAGCTTTTTTTTGATTGATACTATTATCTTAATGGAYGTCAGGACTTCTGAACCCAGGATAAGACATAATTTTCACAATTTAGAGTGTACCTCTTTGGCTATCCTGTTCTTTGCCTATGTGCTGAAGCTGTGAAAAAGCTTAACTGATTAGGCTCWTTATAAGGTCCTTGAGTTTTGGGAAAAAAAATCTAGTCATTTTTAGTATTGAAGAACAACGCTTGTGTTTATTGGGCTTGTCCTAAGACCAGAAATGAAAGAATTGAAATGCAGTCTTTTGAGAAAATCCTCCTGTTGATATTTGTGTCTTACCTAACTGTGGCTCTGCATTTTGCAGTTCTTCAGATGTGCAGTGTTTTTGGTTCGGCGAAATAGTTTCTCACGCACTTTTGTATAAACAGAGTTTTGTTGACCTAACCGGCAAAGATTGTTATAAATTCCTAACCTATATGATAGACAATTCTATTGACCAGTGAACAGCAGGAGGTGACATTCCTATCCTCCAATCCACAGTACTTTCTGAAAACATATAAATAAAGTTAGGGCAGAGGCCGGCTCTCTCTTCTTCCTCCCTTTTGGCCTCTGCCTGTTGGAGAACCCTGACAGCTGTCTCCRTGTGTTTATTCGAACCCGAAAACAACACCTAACTTTAGAAAATAATAACAACTCTTATAAAACAGGTTTTATTGACAACTGAAGACTATTAGCTATATACTCCACATTATGTTCTTTTTTTCCCCCTGTCAGTTGTGTCAATTATAGTGGGTTTTGTTTATTTCTACAATAATCTCAGACTTCAGTTCATTTCTTAAACTGTTTTCATCCTGAAAACATGCAAGAGAATCAGTACCTTCTAAGAAGCAGAATGTTTTTTTGGATCCTACTTAACTGTTTTTCTCTATGGAATTTTGTATTGGCAGCAATTGAAAACAAATAAGCAAACTGTACCTAAAGTATTTGTGCTTCATTTATTAATTTGTGACATTTCTTATATCCTAGAGTAGCTTTTAAAATACTGTGAAAATATTTCATTAATTCTTTTGTGGCTGAAAGGATCTTTTTTTCCCTCAGTTGGCATAAGAGGTTTGAGGAAATTTCCTCTCTTCATTTTCTGTAAGTGTATATTCACCTCTTTTAGAGAAGATGATTTCTTGGGAATCAATGTTTGTCAGTTTTCTACTAAACCAAACTGTGCTCTGCATTCTTCTCTGAAATGATAGCAGTTGAGTTTAAAGTAAGGGGTAGTATTTTTTTCTGCTAGCTCTTATTTGGACATTAAAAAAAGATGGAGTATGTGTTTCAGAGAATTTCCAGGTGAAATCCATAAATTGCCAGAATATTTGAGAAATTACAGGGAAACAATAGGAATTTGCATGTAATGCAGTGGAAGTTGGGTATAGTCTCATTTAACAATTTTGATCGTTTCACAGGAAAAATATTTCACAACTTGAAAACATATTTTTGACTTGCTCTAGTTGGTGGTTAATGAATATTACTGGGAGCTGGCTTTAAATTGTGGTGGAGTTTGTTGGGGGTCTCAAGGTATAARAGAATGCAGGCATGGTAAAGACTGCATGCTTTTACTATTTGTCTATCGTTTGAATCGTAGGTGCTCCAAGCTGGGATAAAAATAAATTTTGTAGTGGCGTATTAATGAATCTGTCCTGAACAATTATCTTAAAATGATGAGGATATAAATTAAATTTTTCTCTACTGTTTTGGAGGAATCTTCCACTCAATTCCACTGTCAAATCAAGTCAAATGTCAGCATAATTGGTTGCAAAGTAGTCCTTAATAAGTCCTTAGTAATCAGTATTTCAACTGTCAGTCTAATTTAGTGTGACTGCAACGTTCATAATTACAAGAAGTTTTAGAGCTGCAGTTAACCACTGGAGAGGCGGGGGGCCCACAGAATGCTTCGGTGAGCTGTCAAGAGATCAGAAACATTTTAAAATTTGAATGTGCTTTTAACCACTTTACTGCATAAAAGGAGTATGTTAAATGTCATCTTTAAAGGCATCTCTGTGATAATAGCATGGACCCAACGAGATGTGAATAATACAATAATTTGCTGCCATTTTACTAAGTGATATGATAATAACACTGTGCCATTACTTGGAATACTTCTTATTAAGTGCTTGCAGATTAAATATCAAATGCCCTATTGTTCTACCTAAACAACTTATCCATCAATTTTCTGATATTTTCATCCAAAAGAGAAGAAAATTTTATATGTTACCATAGGGTTCCTATAGTAACAGTTTTGAATGGAACACATCCACTGTGCTGATAATGGGAGAAAACAAAACAAAACAAACATTGCTGAATTAACATAATAGRCACCAAACCGCAGGAAGATTTGCTTGTGTGACCTTGGAATCTCTGACTGTGACTTGTCTCAGGGAAATTARGTATAGCATTTAGCATAATCTTACAGAAGGTGATTATTTTACAGGATTGTTTCACCTTCCTTTCTTCTGGTATTACTTAATACTGTCTAACAATTCCATGGGATTCCAGTAGAATATGGAGTTGTAATTCTTTGTATGCATTTCCACAGCCCCTAGAGCAGAAACAGTCAGTTCACTGTTGTCACACTTTGCTGAGATTTGCCAATTTTTTTGCCAAATCCCACTGGCTATTTAAGAAATTGCACTTGGCGCATCTCCCTCAGGGGTAGAGAAGTGGGGCCTCCTGGTTCCCAGGCACCTGGGAGAATATTGCTAATGAGGTACTTAGGGCAAGATACAGATGATTCAGCTGACCAAACCTGGACCTCTACAATCTCTAGCATCTTTAGATTCTGGAAAATAACTCACAACACTTTTGTGGTATAATTAATCTATCTTCTTTAGATGTCTATTTGCAGATATAGTGGAAAGTTCATTAAAAGTATGTATTCTTTCCAGCAACCACAAGTTAGGTGAGATGAGCCCTGTATTAAGAAGTTAGTTGTATGTTACTAGGCATCTGATTTGCTTCTAGCATTCATATAGGCACATTCTGTGTCGGAAGTATGTTTTAAAATTCATTGGAATTTCTGAAAAGAAGGTAAAAGTTGGAGATAAACACGGAAAATAAAATTCTGAAGAGAAACATTAGACTGTAGTGTAAGCAGGATCATACTATATCTGCAGCACTGACACAAGGTAGAGGCTGCAACTGATGACACTGGGAGATGTTTTCGGCACTTTCTCCCTATAATTTGCAAATTTTAAATCAACTTTATAAATGGATGTCCACACTTAAAAGTGTAGCTACAGTAACAGTGTGTATTTCATACATGTAGTAGTCACAAGCCAAAAGTAGGCAAATAGTTAAAATTGTCCATTTGTAGCTTTCAGAAAAACTTGCTGAAGAACTTTGGGCCTTGGGTTGTGGTGTCAAGAAAGTTAAACCTCTAAGCTCCTTACTTGTAATATTTTTTTTTTTACATTTTTTTTATTAGGTAAGCAAAACCCCATGAATTTTTGTTCAGGTTCTGCAACAACGATGGTAATTTTGAGTAAGAGCATTGACACTTATGGTTGGTAGAAGTAAGAGCAGAATCTAGCTCACCTCTTGCTTTTAAAAAGTCTCAATCTCTGTAACTTCCTGGAAACATTTGTTTTAACCTCTAAATTTTGTTTAGTCTCTCTGACTTCTCTGGAATAGCCTGAAAAACTAAAGGTAAGTCCTTAATTCTGCTAACATAATATTTCATAATTAGTAATGTTTGCGGCATCTTTTGATGCTTTCCAGCAGTAGGTCATGTTCCTATTTGAGTGCTGTCAGAGCAACTTTAGCACATACAGAGAGTAGTAATAATTATAGTGCATTACAGAACTCCGCTTGGTCCAAGAGAAAAATCTCACAGATTGTGAAATGCACTTATCTCTATTTAAAAAAATTACTTTCTGTGCTTTACTTAAAAGACTTGACTGCTTTTTTTTTAGACAGCATGGAGAAGGTTTTATTTTAACTTGTAAACCAAATACAAATGATACAGTTTAGAAATTTGAATCAGAATTAATTGCTTTTGGTGCCAGATGGTATAAAGCTGTCAGATTTAAGGGTTTTTTTCCAATAGATGTTTCTGTCAAGATGATAATATTATAATATATAGCCATTTTCCCCTGATTGCCAAAATATATATCTAGACATTACTGCACAGAGTGGAAGTGTGAGGCAGGGGCAGCGTGGTTGGGGTCCATCCATGCTAAAAAGAATGGGCAGCTAGGGAAYGTTTTCTTCTAATGCTGTGTTATAGCAATTCAGCCAAAGACACTGACTTTATACCACTTACCTTTTTAGAGACGAACATGCAGCTTATAATTTCCAGTTGTGCATCTGAGATCTCTCTGAAATGGGGAAACAAGAAAAGGAAACAAAATGGGAAAAATCCTCATGTATGGTTTCATATTCATAAGTTTGATGTGTATATTACAGAATTAAAAAAAAAAGAAATATTTTTTTAAAAGAAACCTTCTTTAGGTGACTATGGCGTATAGATACAAAAAGTCAAGAAAACCTTGCTACTGTAGAGTTTATTAGTTTCCTCCTGAACTTTCTGTATCATTTTAGATTTACTAAGCATGTAACCATTTTACTTTAAATGACAGAGGGGTGCAGTCTCACCCCAAGTACTGTTTTGAGTTCCACAATACAAGGAAGATACAAAGCTGTTGCAAAGTGTCCAAATGAGGGCTGTGAAGATGGTGAAGGACCTTGAGGGAAAGCCATATGAGGAGTGGCAGAGGTTGCTTAGCCTGTTCAGCCTGGAGAAGAGGAGACTGAGGGGAGACCTCATTGCAGTCTGCAACTTCCTTGTGAGGAGAAGAGGAGGGGCAGGCACTGATCTCTTCTCTATGGTGACCAGTGACAGGACCTGAGGGAATGGCCTGAAGYTGTGTCAGGGGAGGTTTAGGTTGGATATTAGAAAAAGGTTTTCCACCCAAAGGGTGGTTGGGCACTGGAACAGGCTCCCCAGGGAAGCAGTCACAGCATCAGCCTGACAGAGTTCAAGAAGTGTTTGGACAATGCTCTCGGGCACATGGTGTGTCTCTTGGGGATGGTGCTGTGCAAGGCCGGGAGCTGGCCTCAATACTTGATGGTCCCTTCTGACTCAGGATATTCTGTGATTCTATGACTTATTTTAAAACTTGGTAGACAAGGGTTTCTTAATGTTCTTGAAACACAGTAGTTGACACAATTATAGTTTTATGAATGTTGTTTAAGTGAAAGTATCATCTGTTGCATCTTGCAGGAACGTGTTAATTGTCTATCACAATTCTCTTTTACTGCAGAGGTGGATTCTCTATTGTATATATGTTTTACTTGCCATGTTGTGATTTGAATAGCTATAATTATTTGAARTTTTACATGGTCATAGTATGTTTTTGGTTTTTTTCCTAAAATCAAAATAATGAGTCACAAGTAGCAGAAAAGCAAAACTTAAGTCCTTGGTGGTGATTCATGCAAGTGGAAATCTGTATATGAAATACATCTTATTGGAGCCAAGAATATTTTTATGGTCAGAATATAGCCCACATGGTTCTTAGTGTGAAATTTTTTTGCTAGATTTTAAGCTATATAAAATGTCAGTGCTGTAGAAACATGAACTTCTTACAATTAACAGTGTATAATATTTATATATATTTTTATATGTAAGCCATGATTTTGTTTCATGCATTTTTATTTATTYTGTGCCATTGTTAGCAACTTTTTTCTGCAGACAAAAATAGTCCATTCAGAGTGTATGAACATATGAGTAACTGTATGACTTMCAAGTCCTTTCACTTCCATCTGAGGTTTTTCAGGAATTTCAATTATGCTACTGTGAAGATAACTAGGATGACACAGTGGATTACTGACTATTTAGATGGCTATCAGGGCCATAAAACAAGGCATAATCAGGGTAGATTGAGGGCTAGGTTTGTTCATTCTCAATGCTATGCACTCCATTGCTAGAAAGCCTACCAGTAAAAGTTGAGGCTAAGGGAAGAGGTCCCTTTAAAGAACCTGGATTTGAAACCATATGTTTTCSTCTTCCACCCAGAGTCATAGCAGTGCTCCAGCCCTGGCATCCTGCATGAGGCTTTCTGCTGATGGCACAGCCCCACCAGCTGGGGCTGTGGGGTGGGACTGAAACCGAAGCACMCAGTGTGGCACTGCAGAAATGTGTTAAGTCATACACGTTTGGTGAGAGGACGTGAGGAAGAGGGTGGTAGCGTGTGTTTTGAAGTAGATATGTGARATTTGACCAGTGACAAAGCATAGCTTCAGAAGTGTAGCACCCAGTGGAGGCATGGTCCTGGAYTCAGGTCTGAAAGAATCTTTGCTGCCTTTCTTGATCAAAAGGATGGTGGGATAGTTCAGCTTGGATGGAACCTCAGGAGGAGTCAGCTTGATCTTAGACCCAGGTGCTTCAGAGTCTTATCCGGCTGGGTCTTGAAAATTCCCAAGGATAGAGAGAGACTGCACAGCCTCCATGAGCAATTTCTTCCAAGGTTTAACCATTCTCATGAGGGAAAAATATGTAACCAGTCTGAACCTCTCTAGCTTCATTTTATGTTCATTGTGTTTCATCTACTCACCATGTCCCACTGTGAAGATCGTGGTCCATCTTTCTACAACTTCCCTGTGGGTGCTGGGGGGCTGCTCTTTGCTCTGCTCAAAGCCATTTTTTCAGGCTGAACAAGCCCATCTCCTTGCCAGAGTGGCAGCCCTTTGCTAAACCTAATCCAGTCTGTCAACCTGGTGCCTTGTATTGGGYGATCAAAACTAAGCACTGTGCTCTAGCGGTGGCCCAAGGAGTGCTGAGCAGAGGGGGATAACCCCTTCCCTCCATGTAGTGGCTCTGCTCCTGCTAATGCAGTCCAGGAGGCTGGTGGCCCTCTCTGCTGCCAGGGCACTGCTGGCTCATGCTCAGCTTGCTGCCCACATGAGTAATTTAAACACCGAAGAAATACAAGTTTGGTTTCTATTTTTAGCCAAATAACTTATTTTTAGCTCTTTCCTTTACAAATGTAGTCTTGCAAATATGAGAGACAAATGATGTCTGGAAGCTGAACAGAGGAAACACTCATTTTTGCCTCCAAAGCCTGGCTAGTGTCCTCTATATATCTATTTAAATGTCTTCCTTTGAGAATGAGGTTAYATGTCACCCTAAACGTTAATTAACTTAGGGTCTTGTATTACCCAGCCATCACTCTTCCACTGCCTTTGTGACAATTGTGTGTGCCAGTTTCAAGAAGCCATTGAAGAAAAACTGATAGAAACAAAAAACTTCTCAGATCACCCCAAAATCCTCAGATCAGCTCTGCTGTTTGGAACCTCCATCTGGGTCCAGCCAGAGAAATATCAGCTGTCATGAAAGTTCCCTGAATCATAGATTCCTTGAGTAACTAATGCAATAATGTAATAATTCCTTAAGTAACTAATAGTTTATATTTCACCATAACTGAAAATGACAGCAGCATTTTCATTGTCTATGTGTGTGTTGTTTTTACAAATGCTATGTGACTCCTGTGGTTTTCCTGTATTTTGTAGTTTCACGTGTCTTCTGAGAAAGTTAACCATGTGATCGTAAAGAGTGCTAGAATATATGTTAACAGAAATGAATCTTTTGGAGATGATTATTTTTATTTTTCTGAATGACATGGATTGTTTATCATAACCTTTTAAGGCTTCAAAGGTAAAATCAATATAAATCCACCACTGAAAACTAGAAGCATCCATTTTGTAGGTGTCTAATCTGCCACATTTGACACAACTGCCTGTTTAACGAGAAAGCCTCATTAATACCAATGAGATATTTTAAAAAATCAACTCTTGAATTGGTTAATATTCATATTTTGGAGAAGAAAACTTGTGTTGTCATATTCCATCATTTGGACACAATTACAGTTTTCTTTTTTTTTTTGTTTGAATCCTATTGCAAAATAAATTTAAACTGCATGAGCAAACAATAAATAAATCTTGTAGCTTCATGAAAGTGATAGAATTGCAACATATCAAAAGGTACAGGTTTCAGATCATATTTTGCATACTTATGAAACCTCTTATTTCTTAAATTGATGTTATGTGCAATCAGCTTGTTTTTAGCTCTTCTGGGCATGGAGAGAGTTTGTTGTTTGGGATTTTTTTTAGAACTTGCAATACAGATTACAAAATCAACAAATGTTTATGTCTTTAAAATTTACCCCTTTTTAATAGTGGAGTTCAGAAATGCAAAATAATATTTTTTATTCTTAACTAATATGCCTGTTTCCTCACTACTATGAAATTCTGATGCCTTCAAATTTAAATGCAACATTTCTTACTATTTACCAGCAAGTTCCACCTAGTTACTTATATGTAAAGTGACTAAAATAATTTAAAATAATCACTTTTCAATCTCATGCTTTGAGGTATATGCTTTATTAGGTATAAAGTGTGTGACTCAGTGYGAAATATCAAATCAAAATACCTGGAGTAACGTATTGTTTACTGAATCTTAATAAGGTTACCAATCTAATCTAACAGAAACAAATTCCTTAATGCACATCTGCAGCCTCTTTCTTTGAATCCTTCTCAACATTTAGAAATTTTTTAATAAAAAGACATTTAGCAATCCTTTTTCATGTATAATCACACAAGCCTTTTATTCCATTACAGCTACAGTGTTCTGAATTATGATGAGCTTTTCTCCTTCATGCATTTTGTTGAACCTGCAGGTTTTTTGTTTAGCTAATAGAATATTCTGAACTATTACTTTTAAATCCTATCATAGCACTGAAAAGTACCACTTACCATGCTGTTTTACACTTCTTAGTCTTCCCAGTGTCAGTGGAGCTTCACCAAGCAGCATAGTTCTTAAATAAAAACAATCAAGTTAGAACTGCTTTCAAATGGAAATCCTAAATGATGGATGGCTACTAGCAGGGAGTTAATGCAGGCATCTTATAAGCTTAYATTAATGGCCTCACTCTAATGTCTTGCATGGTTCTAATTACATGACATATAAATACAGTGCATTTAAGAACTGCAGAACTTTCGATAGAGGAAAATGATTACCAAGCTTTAGCAAAATTCTCTAATAGGAATAAAATATACTATGAAGACAATCAATAGGAAATAAACTGGGTTTTTCTTGGTTCTTTGCATTCAAGAATGGTTTTAAGATCCTTATGTCAGGGACATGAAACTGTCATGCTTTTTGCAGGTTTACAATCTGCTTTGCTTATTCTCAGTATATAATGAAATACCAATTTCAAAGARTGTCTGATATACCCTGCTGTAAGAATCACTGTTGTGTATTTTCAGTGGGGTGCAGTAGGCCATAGAAAACTAAAGGAGACCAAAATCTATTTTCAGRAACAGACTCCAAATACTTGCTCAATCCTTGGTACTCTAGAGCGGCATATTTTTGTCAAGGGATCACAACCTTTTCTTTACAAACTTCTGAAATGGTTTTGTAGTTGGTAAGACAGATCATTTGGTTTGGGGGTTTTACCTTTTTTTTTTAAGCAGAAGRAGAAGAAGAAGAAGAAGAAGTCGTCAATACTGTAATCAATCAGAAAGGCACTGACTGATTCCTCTGGCAGTCCCCTACAACAGCAGTTGATGAGGTCAGAT
Source organism: Amblyornis subalaris (assembly GCA_018881555.1). NCBI lineage: Eukaryota > Metazoa > Chordata > Aves > Passeriformes > Ptilonorhynchidae > Amblyornis > Amblyornis subalaris. The sequence goes on from JACAXG010000073.1 coordinate 1,746,544, forward strand.
AAGGACATGACAGACTGTCAGTGCTGGATAAACCATTTCTCCTGGGTGGATTAATACAATATTTGTAGCTGCAAGGAAAGACTGCCATTTCTGAGTGGTTCTTGAAGGGGTTGCGAGAAGGGTCAAATAAAAGTTATTTCAATTAGGCCTATAGTTAAATAATGAGTCAATTAGGTGACCTTAAGTTGGCCAAGACAGAAAAAACCAAAATCAAATAAACTAAAAAGCAAATCTAAGTGTGAAATTCCACCTTCCCTGAATTTTATAACGCCCTCTTTTTACTTTGGTAGTCTGGTTTTTAAGTGCAGTGTCTATTTCCTAGTTATRAAATCAATGCGTGGGCTGTGTCAGTCACATCAGCTGTAGTCTCCTTGCTTTCCCTATTTTGCTGTGTCATGTAAAGATTATGTATTAAGGAGGCTTTCTTGGATTCTTCCAAATTATGATGATCATCTCCCCCATGTTATGAGTGAACCTACTTGGAAGTTCCTTAATGTGTCAAACCCTCTAACAGGAAAAAAAGATCCCGTAAGGTAAATACGARAAAGCTTTTATAAAACCCTAGCTAGACTGCTACAGCCTGCATTCCAATTGACCTTTATTTATAACATTTGTGCATGTTTTTAATGTGTGACAGCAAGAATATTACACAATGACAAGTCAAACCCCTGGAACCCTGTGTGCTCTGTGGAACCGAAAGGCTCCTGATGGCCCAGCTGRGCTGGGCAGTAGGAGAGCAGGGTTATCACAGGGCTGTTATCACTCAGATGTGTGGTCATTACTGAGTAGGGCCCTCTTGTCCCTAGTTCAGTGAAACCACTGCACTTGTCAGCCTTTTAGGTCATTGGCATCAGTGGATTAGCTGGTAGGATACAGTTTTATCCTCAGCTGTCTTGTGTGGTGAAATGGRATGTAGAAATAGCAGGTCACCTCTCACTCTAAGAGCAGGTGTTGCAGTCCTGATTATGTGTGAATGATATCTGTAAGCCCTTCTGCATCTTTCTCACTGGTGAGACAAAAATGTGTTATGAGGGCCTGGCAGAAGAGCAGTGAGTTTAGCGCTTGGTTTTCTGAGACACCGTATTTAGGAACACAAATGAACTGCAGTAATGCTGTACTGAGGATTTTTTTTCTAAGAGAGAACATGTATTAAATACCTACACTATGCTGTTAGACTGCCTGACACAAATGTTTGCCCACAAAACACCACCCTGAGATTACTTTAATTTAAGATTAGAAATAACAATAAAAAAAGAATCAACAAAAAAGGTGTGCAAAACTCTAGTTTAAAACTGGTGTTCTGCATTTCCTTCTCTTTRTGTAAAAGGACCTGAGGACATGAGATCCTTAGGCATCTGTGTCTGCTGATGTGAAAACCCTTGCTGGTGCCCAGGGTGAGGATTTCTGCCTTCTGTCAGGTACACCTAAAATGTGGAGACAAGTCATTAAGCTTCTTTCACAGTTGATGGAATAAACAGCTAAAGAGTGTGATCTATCTTCTGCTACAGTATCTTATCCTAAATTAAGTCAGATGAGTCACTCTCTGGAGGTGACTGTTTCACTGATTGATGAAGKAAGTCCCGCTTTTGAATCTGACTTTACCCAAAACTCTCTTTTTTGCTTCAAGTAATTGTAGCTAAATATCTGATACCTCCATTATCTGAGCATTCCCCGGGCACATTAAATTTTGTACTTGTACTTATGCCTGCATATATGTCAGCTTGATCTAGACAGCTAGGTTCCACTTATGAGAACCTAGAAATGAAGGGAAACTGCACCTAAATCCTCTGATGCTCCACAAAAGGAACACTGATTTATAAGAGGGTATGTCTATCTCAATTTCTGTAGAAATTCCTACTCCCTTGAGATACCTTATTTCTAGATCTGTCTGCCCCAAAGCTGGTCATACCTCAGATTTATCTCTTGAATGCAATTAGATATGAATGAATTGCAAAGATCGCAAGTTTTATATGGGAAGCACACTGAGAATCCAAAGCATGTGAGACCCAATGTCACATCCCATCCTGAAATTAATTTTTTTTCCTTGCCTGTCACTCAGAGGTGCAAAAGAGATCATACCTGCAGAGRTCAGTGATATCCAGAATGGTATCTCTTTTTTATTAGGACCTGTATTAAAATACCACCCCAAAGATCCTSCACAGCATTTGGTGGTTAAAATTCTGGACTAAGTACAGGGAGGAAACACGCCCTTCTTTGTCAGCTAGAATGYGAAGTAGTTTCTAGTACGTGACAAATTACATGAGCTGATCTAAGTAGCCCAGCAATGAGAAAGTGCTTGTTACAGTAAGAGAATCTGATTATAAATCAGGAGAGTGTTTTCTGCCTGTCCCTCTYGGTACCATAATTTTTTTGCTGTCAGCCTTTCCTTCAAGAACTGAGCTCTGAGCTGCCCTAGAGAAAAGGGTTATGCCAATAGTAATGAGAAGGGTAGAAATGTTTGGGACTAACTGGGGAATAATTCCTTTTTGTTTTGTGAGCTTGTGAAATMATGGCAATAAAGATAATGCTAATGAGGTACAAATCATCCAAGCATTAGTCCTATTTGACCTTGGCTAATGAAGAGCAGACAAATCCTCTTGAAAACTAAGATATGGAGATTGCTGTGAAATAATGATCACCCCAGTTGAGTAGCCTGAGTGGTCACACACTGGGATGCAAATAAAATGTGTGAGACAAGACTGGGTATGAAATCTGAGCATATTTTTCTAAGTTTAGTTATRTCTCATGCAATATCAGAGACAGAAAACAAAAAGAACTCAGACCAACCCAGCTGCACATCACTACAAAGCTCAAAATCCTACTGTTACGGTGTGTACAGCAGGCCCTCAGTGTGGCCTGTTAGCCAGTTCCCCACCCACCACAGAGCCCTCTTTTCCAGACCGTAACRCATCAGTTTCTACAGGAGGAGGCTGTGGCAAAGAGTGTTGAAAACCTTGCAGAAATCCAGGTAGACGAAAACTGCCACTCGTCTCACATCAGCTGAGCAGGTTATTTTGTCACAGAAGATGGTCAGGTTTTTCAAGCATGATTTGTCCTTGATGAGTCTGCACYGGCTTTTCCCAGYCATGTGCTTCATCTGACTTGCGATATCTCCCAGGAGGATACTAGTTCCATAACTTTCCCGGGGACTGAAGTAAGACTGATGGGCATATAATTTTCTGGATCCTCCTTTAAACCCTTCCTGTAGATTGGGGCGACATTAGCCTTCTTCTAGTATTCCAGTACATCCCCATATCTCTAAAACTTCTAAAATATTATGGAAAGCCCTTGCAATGACATCAGGCAGGTCTCTCAACACCCTTGGGTGGATAATGTCAGTTCGCATCAGTTTGTACGGGTTGAGCTCCTGCAATAGTTCACACACCAACTCTTCTGTCACTGATGGTGGGTCTGATTTTGCAAAGATGTAAGTCTGCATTTTTAATCACTGGGAGAAGACTGACACTGCCAGCAGATGCGTCATTTTTTTGAAGAATATCCCACTTACACTTGTGAGTACCTTTTCCTCCCTCCCCCAGTCTATGTTTTCATGATTCCAGTCAGTCTTAGAATGATGTCTGAGCTGGGTTTGCTGTAGTTCAAGGGAGTGTGGAGAAAACAGGAAGATCAGTTTAAAACATAAATTATTACAATTTGGTCTTTGGCATAAAGTAGCAGAACTGTGTCCTGCTAGAACTATGTCAGTATTTTGATACCTTGGATATGCCTGCTTTTTTCTCTTCATTTTATCTGTCTTTATGGCAGAGAAGTAATGTTGGAGTTATGCCAGTAGTGTTACATATTCCAGAGATTCCTTCAATCAGATAATGCTCTTCTGATCGGGTATGCTGGCTTCACGGTCACTCTGTCTGTTGTAGTCACAGAGAGCCACCAGAAACATACAAAAATGCATTTTTCTGTCTTGTGATTTTTGGACTTTCTTGGTTTTAACATGTGGTTAGGGATGTAAGAATGGGTTGAAGGAGACATCAGTGAACTTTGCCTATGCTCCAGGATGCTTATATAGGATGCAGAAACCATACTATATTAACGACCTATATAATCCTATGTCTCTAAGGTGTCTTGTTGGAGAYTGCTCTTGATAGTTTCAGTTTAAAAACATACCCAAGAGAGAACATTTTTGAACCCTGGCTGAGTGAGACTGGTTATTTATAAAGACGGTCCAAAAAGTTCATATGTAGACATATATTAACTTTTTGTTTGTTTTCYGTGCAGAAATTCTTTACAGTATTTGAAAAAATAAAGACGCCTGATAATCCCTTGCCACGTGTTCAAAATCTGGAGTTCCTGATTAAGCCTGACACAAATGATTGTCACTGATGTGAGAGATGGGAGCATCAAAGTGGATTCATCAATTTCCCCTAAACTTTGTGGATTTTACTGTAAACACAGTTAGTTTTAGTATATATGGTTAGGATTTTCGCCAGCAGTTGTTATAAGAAAACAACTTTRTACTGAAGAACTGCACATTTAGACCCATGGGGGAAACCATATCCACTGAAAATTTAARTAAGTTTTGTTCCACTTTTTTCCCTTAACATGCTTACTATGGCTACTACTCTGTTACCGTGAGGACTTGCTATATCACCATTTAATAACATGAATTTGTACAATAAGGAAKACAGAAATGCCAATTGACTTACAACTGTATATCAAGAGTAGAGTTTTCAAGACAGCCTTCTATCCTAGTTTTCCTTTAGTAATTTTAGCCTCTGCTAAATCAGAAATTTCATTATGCATATTCGTTATCAGTGATTAATTTCACAAAAGGATATACTACAAAACAATTTTAATGTTTTGCATATGGAYCATCACATATCTTAGTGTTAAAAGGCAGAATTAGGGAAGCTAAGAAAATTTTCCARTTATTGCTTAATCATGACACAATTTGAAGAATTGAATCTTTTGAGACTAAATATTTTAAATCAATGTGACAATTGAAAATTGCTTTAAATTACCTCACRCATTTTGATGTATGATATTCTTCTTGAGGCACAACAGATGAAAAAATATTACAATAAAAAAATTCAAGGAGCTTATTTTTTCATTRAATATTTACCAGCCATTCAAACTTTAGTGCATTTACTCTGCAAGTGAACAAGAGACCTCAGGGTTTACATCTGCAAATCTTTGTGCTGGTGCCTATCAAAAGTGATTAAACCCAAGGCAAACCTCTGCCATAGCTGTGTTTTCTAATAGACAAATTTAGAGTGCAAACATTCTCCTGTAAGTTTTAATGGTYGAAATACTAAAACTAGATGTATTAGATAAATTCTTGAGCTCAACAGAAATTATGCATGCACTGTATTTGTGTCATAAAAGAAGTATGATAAGCACATGTGTGCAATCTGTCCCTGGCTCTTCAGTCACTCACTCCTCCTTGGAAAAGAAGAAGAAAGAACACTGGAAAGGACAGAACTGTTTTTCCCAAGGCACAGCTTCTCAAATGGGGCTATGCYGAACTGGTCAAACATCTTAAATTTTTGGTTCAGAATATGCTKTTCAACTGCAGTAAAAGATACTACATTTACTTATTTCAAAGATCCTTGCACCTTTTCTTTTTTTTCTTGTCTAGAGGCTTCACCTTCCAGATCAACAGCAACTGGCATGTGGGCCAAAAATTCTCTTCATGTATCTTATTAGTCATATTATGCAAATAATATTAAATACATTATAAGTGTACACAGAAACACACTTGTGTCGCCRTGGGACAGTTTCTGTGCTGTTGGGAGCAGTGTAATTTGATTAACTGAAGAAAATCAACTGGACCATATTAGAGTCTAACTCAGGATTTTTCAATATGTGTGTCAGTTGTAGGAATGTTGCTTTTATTTTAATAAATATGATTTTATAGGTGTTAAGTTCTTTTCTTAATTTTCATTATTATTATTTGGTCTCAAACTCCAGAAGTCAGATACCATGCAAAAGTCACACTGTTTTAGCCACAAACCATAATAAAAGTCCCATAGTAGGCCATAACATATCCTATTCTGTCAGTTCTCTSTCTCCCATCACTTCTGCTTTTTTCCTTTATTGCTAGAGAAATTAACATAAAAAATTTTAATGTGGAGTACCATATAAATAGTTAAGATGGTTTCTAGTTATATAAGTATTTCTTGTTTCTATTGTTGGAGAATTGTTTGATATTGACTTGAGGTAACTGGTTTTTATTGAAAAATAACTTTCTTTTCTATGAAACCCGGCATGATGAAGAGGGAACAGAGCTGACCAGAAAGTAGATTTTTTTCTTTGTGAAAAGTTTAGAGTTTTGTGAATTCCTTTTCTTCTTCAGAAGAAATACTTTTCTTCAGTCTTTTCCAGAGATTTGGATTTTCTGCCAAAGGAATTTTGTAGACGAAATGGTCTATTTTTCTGGAAAAATTTCATTAGAAATTTTTAGGACAGCTTTAGAAAAAATCTAATTTAAAAATAAGTGGCAAGTTAGTTCTGCTTTTGGAGAAATATAATTCTGAGATAATGAAAGAGTACTCAATTTTGCCAAAGGGAAAAAGCATAGCCATTACACCAGTACTACTACCTTTGTGATGCTGAGGAAACATATTCCTGGAAGTGCACTATGCAGGTGCATGCAGCATCCCCATCAGCCACGCAAAAAGGTCACATTAAATTTGACGATAAATGACAGGGAGAGCAGGAGTGCCTAGTGTGTCAGTAAAGAAGTTTTTGAGAAAAAAAATGCATGGCAAATATTCGAGTCCTTCCCTAATCCCTCTACCTCCCTTTGAATGTGAGAAAGACAAGGGTCTGCTGTACGTCCTCATATTATAATGAAAAATAAGTGGCTTTTGATTGACTTGTCTAAAGGCTGCTTGCCTTCAATATCATCACATCCATCCAGATGCAGAAAAGATYTTGTTCTGGATCTGATTCTTTATCTACTCCACAAAGCAGTGTCACCTGTCTTGAGGACACACGTGGGGAATGTGTGTTCACTATTCTGGTATCTGTTCATAAACACCCACAAGCCCTTCAGCTCATCAGATAAAGCTGAAGGATCAGATGCACTGGTGCAGTCTGTACTCCAGGTGGTTTGTCCAGTAGGGRTGTTGCTCTGCTTACATCTGCTCTGTGTTGTGGTTGGGATTCTTCTGTCCTTATCTTGTCTTCCAAAAATTCAACATGCTGTCACCAGCTGATCTTTATAGTTAGAACAGCTCACCCAATTTTTACATGGGGTGACAAYGCACTCAGGGAAAGGTGTTGTTCTTGGGACAGTCCTGTGTAGTGCCAGGAGCTGGATTTTGATGATCCTTGTGCGTCCCTTCCAACTCAGGATAAYCTATGACTCTATGATTCATCTCAGTTTAAAAACGTATCTAAAATAAATTAACAGAGTCACTGTTTGAAGACAACTTTTTTAAGAATGAGAGCCTGGGGAAACAAACTAGCTCTAAAAATCCTACTTTTTGTCATCTAAGTTGTCTGAAAGTGATTTTCATCCTTCATCTGGGACATCTGGCATGTCCGTGGCTTTTGTCCACAGAGTGCACTCTGACTTTTATTGGTGGTAAGCAGGAAAAACAGTGGACTCAAGCAGTTAAGAGAAGAGCTTCCTGAGCTGTCCTTCTCATGACAAGAGCTGATACCATCTGCACATTTTGAGCTTTTGCCCTCTTTAGTCTTGTTCTGCCTTCAGTCAAAAGTGATTATCACTGAGATCCCATCGARGTTCAGAGATCCAGCGCTACAGAGGCAGAGCAGTACTTGGGTGTGATGCCTTCCAGCAAAGCCTGATGCTGGAGGAAATATTTCCACATTACCGTGAAAGGTTCTCTTTTCTCTTAATAAAGGGTGGTAATGATGGCAGCATGCTGTGGGCAGCAGCGGTGCCTTTAGTGTCCACGCCACATCTCCTGTTATCAACAGCACCCAGCCAGTTCACCTTGGCTGACCCCCCTGCGCRGCAAGGGGAGCCTGTGGGGTGATGCTGCCATGGGTGGCTGCAGCTGCAGAGGTGCCTGGCTGCCAACAGTGGAGCAGGCAACAACCTCTARTAGGCTGACAGTGCTAAGGAGAAGTACAATTATCACAACTGTGTTTCTAACTGTTTTTTTTTTTTCTCAGCAGCTCTAGAAGGCAGTCTGTGGAAATGCAAATGTGATAACAGTTCTGTGCAAGCTGATGAAAATCTTTGATAAATTAGGCGAATTACAGGCTAGTTCTTTTCAGCTTACAGAGTAAGGCACAGGATTTTTTACTTTTCCCTCTCATTTTGACTAATTTTTAGGCACATACCCTGTAATTTTATTTCAGTAGTCTGCTTAAAATTTCTAGTTGACTTTTCACTATTGATTCACATTAGTCTTCTGAATTGTGGTGTGTAAGCTGTGGTGACAGGGACTTTCTTTTGGGGGTGGTTTGGAACTGTAATCACATTTTCACCTTATCATGTCTTCATATTTTCMCTTTTGCAGTGTGCTGGCCCCTGGCAGTTGATTCATCATGCGTCCCTAAGCACAAACATGGACTGGGACATAGAAAGCAATAATAGAGTAGAATAAATCATATTACAGCCTCATGTCTGGGGGAAAAAGATCAGAGAAGGCGTGCTAGCTGTGAATGTAAATGTATTGTATGACTTCTGGTTTGTCAGTTCAATGGCGTGGTTGTGAATTTATTGAGTCTAGGTTTTCAAAAAATGCAATGCTATCTGCTTTGGTCAGGATCAATACCAGTCAACAGAATGAACCAGATTTGACTGGTCAAATACTCTGGCAAATTATTTCATTTGTGAGCTCAGAGAAATATTGTATATGTTGCTCACACTGAAGAAATAATTGCTGATAGAACCTGAAATATGAAGTGTGTGGCCATTGCACTGGCACATGCTTAATATTTTTATAGCTAGTTCAGGCAAGAATATGCTATTAAAAATTGAATGAGCACAATAAATGAACGGGCAATTCTATCACAGATATTTATCTAGGCATTCATTTGTTTGGTTTATTTTTTTCTGCACAATTAGTTACCTAATTGTGTGAGGAGACCTACAGGATTTCCATGTGCAAATAGCAATGATTTATTGAAGAATATACTTGCTTTAAGCATTTGTGATACATTTTCTGGAAATCTGATGTGAAAAATTACATTTCCAGATTATCTCGAAATAGTTCACAATTARAAAAGAATTCCTTCCTTTGAAAATTCCCACCCCTCAATTTAAAAATGCCATAGATTAGATTTAGTACTAGACATAATAAAACTGTAGATAGCATTGTTTGCAAACTGTTAGCCTCTTATCTGTGTATCTAAAGCTACAGCAGCCTGATATGRTACAAATAAATTCATGGCAGCCTTTACTTGTAATTTTTTTTTCTTATCAAAAGATCCTTATACTATATTTCACTACCAAAAGACATACAAAAGGAGGGAAGATTTTTTTTTTAAATCTGTATTCTTATATCATAGGTACACATTTGCTTTGCTTTGGAAGCATAAATGGCAAAGGACTACCTCTCACCTGACAAACATGTATTTCATGAAAGTTTGACAGCATATTGTAATACTTAAATTATAATGAACACAGGCTGCACAAAAATAAAATATTAGTACAGTTTGTTGAGATGACAATGTTTTTGTTTCAAGTAAGTAAACATAACTAAAGACTGGAATTATGCAGAATTGTGAGTAGCCCTGCTAGGAATATTTAACCTTTTCTTTTTAAACTGCAGGTTTGTTGCTTTTTTTTTTTAAGTTAGTGATTTCTTCACTAATTTGACTGTCCAAAAGTCCTTATGCACCAAATGGAGAACAAAGCTGTGAACATAATATGCTAACAAGGCATACAGGGAAGACATGGGCACGTTGGAGAGTCTGGTGAAGGGCCACAAAGTTGATGAAGTTGGAGCCTTTGGCACAGGAGGAGGGGCTGAGACAGCTGGGCTTGTTCAGCTTAGAGAAAACAAGGCTTATCAATGTGCACCTGATGATGGGTAGTGAAGACAGGTTCTTTTCAGTGGTGTCCAGTGACAGGACCAGAGAAGATGGGAGTATCCATCCTTGGAGATGGATCATCTGAACATGTGCCTGGGCACACAGTTATGGCTGATTCTGCTGAGAACAGGAGACTGGTCTTGACAAACTGTAGAGGTGTTTGCCAACTTTGGACTTTCCCTGATCCTGTGATTTGTCCAGCTTTTCCACTTCCCATTTTCTCCCAAGTGTCACTGCATAACAATCTTGATTTTTCTATCTTCTTTATTATTTCTTTACATGATTACTTGCAGTATATAGATTAATCTAAATTTTTCTGGGGGATTGTAAATAGATCTAGGGTCTTCTGATGTCTCTTTCTGTCGCTCTGTACAATGTAACAGAGAATGATGCTTTTAACCTCCTAAGTGCCCTTTATAATTTGTTAGTTTCTGTCATTTTTGCACTTCAAAATGGATTTTATTATATTTTTTCCAAACAAAGGTTGGTCTCTTCTCCCAGGTAACAAGTGACAGGACAAGAGGAAACGTCCTCAAGTTGTTCCAAGGAAGGTTTACATTGGATATTTTGAAAAATTTCTTCACTGAAAGTGTGGTCAGGCTTTGGATCAGGCTGCCCAGGGAAGTGGTGGAATCACCCTCCCTGGAAGTTTTCAGGAAACTTATGGATGTTGCCATTAGGGACATGGTTCAGTGGTGAACATGGCAGTGCTGTGTTAAACGGTTGGACTTGATCTCAGAGGTCTTTTCTGGACAATTGATTCTAAAACAAGCAAAATCTTACAGAAAAGAAGGGAAAGAATCAATGAGTACAAGCTTTCCTCTGACCTCTCCTAAGTAACTACTCCTAGGCATGGTCAGCAGGCTGTGGAGATAAACTTTTCTAAACAAGACAAAGTAGTTCTTTCGTACGAGCTATTTGTTTCCTCAAAAAAACCCCTAAAAACCTACCCAAACCCATGGTTTATTTTACAATCCTTTGTAATCCCAGCTAGGTTCTGAACTACTTGAAACCTCTGGGATTGGAAATGAGGGAAATGAAGACTCTGAAGTGCTGACAAAAGACTTTCATTCAGAAAATTATAATTTAGTGGAGTTAAGTTGTACTTGCAAATGGCCCACAAGTAGGTACAAGAGTATTCAGTTTTAAAAAAATAAGTGCTGGAAATATGTGTATTTGCATTACCTCCCTTAAAATGCACTCAGTTTAACCTTTCCTCTTCTCAGTCTCCCTCTCAGAGCGAATTGTGTGCTGCTCTTCACAGGGCCAGAGATGTGGGGAGCAGCGACAGCAGTGAGGTCYAGGAGTTGAAGCAAAATGTTCTTTAAAGCAGGTGTGTTTCAGGTTTCAGAATGGAACTTGTGTAATGTTTATATTAAAATATACAATGTCTTGCTGAGAGATTTAGTTTTAGACTTTGCAACATTTATTTAAATTTTGTGATAAGCCTCTTTTGCAAAATTGACTGATTCCTCTATTTGAATGCATTAGCTCAGAAACTAAAATGCCTCTTCTACGATTTCACAATCTRTATGCAAAAAGAGCATGAATGGAAGTTATAAATACCCGTTTGGTTTCCTGGATGGTGAAACGTTCCTTCAGGCTCTACTGGTTTAATCAATGAATGAAATAGATTACATTTGGTTATGGTGGTGATAGGCTGACTAATGCATTGACTTCAGCTGGAAAAAGAAATACCCAGCAGTACTTAGGGAAGGAACAGTTAATCCACCCACATTAAAAACGTAGCAATGTGATTTTGAAAGAGAGCTCCTTGAAATTGCTATGCAAATTTCATATGTTTCTTAATGTAAAACAAAAAATAACTTAGTCATGTTTTAAGTGGTAATAAATAAAACATTATCATTATAATGACTTGCTCAAGTATTGAAAGTATTGTTTTAATAGGTTTGCTCTCTATTCCCAAATTCCTTAGACATGTCTAGATAGAGAAACTTGTATTCTTATATTATATATCATCTGCTGATGAAGAATGATGGGATTTTCTGATTTACTTGTCAAGTGATTAGCTAAAACCCTGTATTGCTCCAGTTAGGGAGATTAATTAATAATTGAGCTATTTCTGTTTCAGGAAATAAAGACCAAACTGTTTTCTTCTGTCTGATTCAAGTGCCTTTGAAACTTACGCTATTTTCCTTAGAATTCAAGCCAATAATGTTACTTTTTCAACCAGCCCATGATTCCAGAACTGTTTTTATAATGGAAATTACAATATTTAGGTTTCAAAAGGGCCATGTGGTATGGTCAGGCATGGTGCTCAGGCTTCAGCCAAGGACGGTTTCTTCATCTCTGCTGGCTAATAGGAAGTGTCACTCACAAATGAAGAATCACAGCCTCTTTGAAGTACCTTGAGGGTGGCATACAGTCTTGTAGAACTGAAGAGAGGTATGGTATAATGTTGCATTTGGAATAAGAATAGCTCCACAGCTCTGGGAAACAGGATTAAAAACTTCTTAGACCCTTCTGCCTGTCCCCTCCACTAGATTGCCCCCTGAACAAACACTTGCAAAGATGTATGAATACATGTATGCACTCGTGCTCAGGCAGTGAGATTGCATGTGGCTACTGAATGAGGAGAGGGCTTGGCTTTGTGTTACCAGCTCAACATGGGTGTCCACTGTAGGAGACTAGGAAAAAAAGACGCTTCTTGTTAGAAAGAGCAAATACTCACTTGAAGTACCTCCAAATAACTCTGACCTCTGCTAGTGTTTGCAGAACTATAGAGAACAGTAAAGATAGTGAAAAGGGGCTGGTTTTTGCTGAAGATTTTGTCCATGCCTGTGATGAGAGATAGGGATTAGGGCAGGGAGATGCCAAGCAATGCAGAAAGGCTCAGAGCTGGAGATCCCTCTGCAAAGACGTCAGCACCTTGTCAATCCATTCCTCTGAACTGCAAGCCTCTGAGAGGATGGCAGGGTTCAACAAAGTCTTCAAAGTAATGCTTGGAAATTGGTTCAGTTCCAGTTTGAGCTAAAATATGATTTTGAATGATATTATAAGCCTGAGTCTACTTCATATCCTTATTTTGTTTTTCCAGAAATTTTATGCAAATTTCAATTTTAATGAAAATGGGAAAAACAAGAGCCCGTGTCTCTGCTCACAGTTTCCAGTCACATTTTTATATTTCTATGACAACATGTATTTCTCTTTAAACTTTTTTCTTAGGRGTCCATGTTATTATCCTATGCCTGGTGCTTCTTTTCCTATATTTATTTATTTTTCAAGTAAAATTATTCCAGAGCCACCAGCATACCCAAAAACCAAAAGCCGGTGGAAAACCTTCTTTCATTGTGGTCTTTTTTTTCCCGAGAAAAAAACCTCACCTCAGTTGAAAGCTTCTATATTCTTGTAACCCAACCTTTTATTTGCAGCCATGAGAAAGTTAGGTTAGCATATTACATACATAATCCTCAGGTAGTCCAGCTCCCTCAAATTTGTCGCATAATATATAGAGACTTGTACACTCTAAAAAGGTGTCACAGGTGCCCATATATTACAGTTTGCGTATGAGACTCATGGGATATGTGATGACTGAAATTAGAAGTCTCTGCTCTTTGACAAAGGGAAAAATTCCACCTCCACCACTCACTGCCAGCCTGTCATGTGGAAATATTTATAGTTTTTTGATGGAATCATTCTGCTGATGTTAAACTGTGGTGCTATGGGAATAGTTCTGGCCTCCTGTGAGCTGGATCTACACTCTCCATCCCCTGTGGTGCCTCCATGAAACACCACACAGTGTGTGCAGGGACAACTGCATATAACAGTATGTATATGTATATATAACATATACAAACAGTATAACACTGCGTGATGTGTGTTTTCATTAAGGTCACTGATGGGGGGAATGGGCACCCGATGTCTGTGCATACTGAAACCTGTCATGGTACCATAACCAGTTTAATACTGCATTGAAGTGAAATGGTTCAGTTCAATTAAAATGATGAACACATTTTTAAACATGTTGCAATAGAATATAATAACACAATTTTTCTTAAGAACTTCACAAATTCATTTCTGTTGAAAGAATAATTACCATGAAAAAGGTAATATTCTTATGTCTGATTTAAAAGACAAAATCTGAAGGAAAGTCACAGCAGAACTTATAGCCAGCAAGGTGTACAAAACCAGTTTTCTTGCTTTTCAGGGACTTCTAAGCATACCAGTACCGCAGATTAGACCTGATAAGTTGATTGAAGGTCAGGTTAAGCAATTAGGGTGGCTACAAAAGTTAAGAGGACATATGGATAAGCCGGGAAAAAAAGTATAGGAAAAGGTAGAAAAAAGATCAGAGAACTATGCTGGAAAACGAAAATATTTAGTTTGTTAACAGGGATCTCAGACAATTTATGAAATCTATTATTATTGAGGATGCTTTCTGAGCTTTTGTTTGAGATAGCAAGCTCCACCTGGGTTTTTGTTTGATTCCTGTACCTTATACTGAGGTAGAATGTAGAAGAAGTCAAAGAAGATATTTTTGCTTCTGGCATACTGATAGCAAAAAAAGATGATTAAACTTTAGTAATTATTCATTGAAATGGAATAATGAAATATGGCTATAACCAAAATAGCTTATGAAAAGGGAAAATACTGCTTTTTTCCTTCTAAGCTCTGTAAAYTGGGGAATTTTCTCTGATATGAAAAGCTTTTTAATTCCTGTACTATGAAAATTTCCCCTTCTGTTCTCCATGTGAAACACAGTTTCTTCTCAGAGCATTTTTATTACTTTGATTCTCTCTTTGATGGTACACATTTCCATCCAGAATTTCTAGGGTACTATACTTTCCTGATTAAATTACAAACTCATTAGGATTGGCAGGTTATTTCGTTATGCATTATATAAAATAACACATGTATCTAATATTTGATTTGTATTTCAMCCTCATTTTCCCATCACAATTTGGCTAGCTGTGCCTGCTCTATCCGATTTACTAATAACTGTTATTGTCACAATGTAGAGTTGCAGAACAAAAGCGCCTTTTAGTAAAGACAGATGTGATGTTTTGAGGGAATTATCTATCTGCAAGACCTCAGATGAACCTTCTCTTTGCACAGGGGGAAACCTGAACTGTTCTAATCCTTACAAGTCAATTATCATCTAAACTGCTCATTTCCTGCTGCAATTCAAGATTCATAAAATCTGAATGGGATATGCATTTTTAATGTTATGGCAGGAACCATAAATATTGTTGGCCTTGTTTGCCAGAATCTTAATACAATAATGACTATAAAGCTGCAGGAAGGAAAAATATCTAAGATGCATTGATTCAGTTTCATAACCCAATAATTCTGACAACCATTTCAAATGATTAAATACGCCTGGAGAAATCCAGGCCCTGAAGTATTATCTCCATTTATGAAACCATAAATGTTTTTCTGTTGATTTTTTCTTTTCCCCTTTTCTTCTTTTAAATAATGCAGGAGCAGGTGCTGGCATTTCAGTTCAACTAATTAGTTTCTAATTTACTGTAAACATCTTAGAATTCCACGAACATGTCTCAGCGGTATCTGAGAGGAAACAGTCTACTGGTTCRATAAATCTCTCCTGAAATACCACGGAGAACTGACTGCGTGAAGTGTATGGCCTTACTTAATATATCTGATTTCTTTAGAATACACTGAAAAGCAAGATAAAAATTCCAGGCTTTCCCTGATATTATCATGATCTCTGTAACGACAGAATCTGAAGGAACTTTGTGTTAATGACCCATTGTTTTAATTTTAAAAGCTATGCAATATTGCTTTATATTTCGATACAGTATTGGAATTGGTCCAAACATTAAATGTGTTTGTAGTGATATTGCCACAGGAATCTTCAACAATGCTGTGCAGTATTTTTGCATTCATATGATTTGTGTTTCTAGTTTGGAGATAAAAATGTAGAAGTAAGTATTAAAATATTTCTCTTTTTTCTGGGTTATTGCCCTCATGAAGTGGTTGCAGTTACAATGAGAAAATTTAGTTGTAACCATTCATTAAAATAAACCAGGAACTTTATCTAAATAGGTTASTTTTTAAAATATATTTGATACATTATATATATATCTCAAACTTCAATTTTTATTTTTTTCAAGTTGATTAAAATTGGAAAAAATACTTGAATTTCTGTATTAGTACTTTTTATTCACATGTCCATTATAGTAAAACATTTTAAAACAATCTTGTCTCCTTCTGGTTTTTTTCATTAATTATTAATTATCTTCAAATTAAGATAAATGACACTTTAAAGATACAGAAAGGTACTGGGTTATACATGTTTATTTTTTCTGACTTTGTCTTTAAAAAACAAAGACAGTTGTCTTAGTACAGATGGTAGGATTTACATTTCACCATTTGGCTGGAGCCCTAACTTACCTCGCAGTGTGTTAGCAAATCCCTTAGGAATGCCCTGGAGCTGAACCAGCACTGGTGACACTGAAATCCCTCTCTCAGTATTGATACACTTACCAACTTCTTGGCAACATATGCACCTTCCCTTTCTCAGACGTTCATCAGCATCATTTGCGCTGGTAGAACTATTGTGGCAATTTGCAGTGAACTGAACAAGGAACTGGCTGAGGCTAAAACTATTTTTATCCAAGGTTTCACTTATATTTTTTTTTATGTTCTGGAATCAGAAACAATTTTCCCAGGGCACTTGAGAGGGCAATGAGGCAGGACTGAGTTTCTCAAAGCTTCAGTGTCACCAGAGGAAACATAAGTGAACATTCAGAGACAAAAAACTAGATATGCAGAGTCCTGCTGAAAACATGTCAGGACCTATTAATACAGAAGTGTACTAGGATTTTGGTGTAGCTGTTGCTCCTTGAACTTCAAAAATTCTAATTTTTCATCATATTTGAGAAATTCGCTCTTGCAAGAATGGTATTTTTTCTGATATACAATTTCCTTAACTTTTCATTGGATATTATATAGGAAAAAGTGAATGTTGATATAAATGTTTAGTGTCTGTTTATCTACAGACAAATGTTTGATATTTTGGATTCTTAATTAGTAAAGAAAATCTTAATAGTACTTACCATAGATTGTGCCAATGGCTAAAAAGTTGATACCAGCTGGAATGAAAAGTCATATGTTTTTATGCAGGTATTTTAAGCTCTGCTTTAATTTAATATCTAATTTTTAAAAATAAATTCTATCTTGCTTAGTAGCAGAAAATTAACATTGTCATTAAAGTAATGTGTGTTGAGAAAAAAATAAGCCAGCTGAGGGGTTAGGATCTGTTTGGAAGAGAGCTGAAAAAAAATAAAATACATGTAAGTTTATGTGCAGGAAAAGAATATTAACTGAAAATTATATTGATATACATCGAAGGAAACCAAATTGATCTGTAGTGGAAAATTATGTAATTGCTACCCTTCTGTTGCAGGACTTGACACATAAACTGATAAAATCCTTAAGCTGTTTCAGATAGGTTTTCAGTTACTCTGGAACAGGAGCTGCTATGCACCRCACTGTCCTTATGCCAGCAAAGGAAGCTTCAGCCCTCTGTCTGGAAACATTTTTCTCATAGGATCACTTGTATCCTTGTTTCAAGGTTTTCTTGGCAGATAATCCCCAGTCCTACACCCTAATACAAATTAGTTTAACTCTATTTAACTAAGTTTAATTGTATTAAAATGAGAGTGGTGTGTGTTCTCAGTGCATATTCCAGGGTAAAGGAGGAGTCTCTGTCCTACTCCACAAGTTTTAAAATTTCCTCTCACTGCTGATAACTCTGTCAAAGAAGCAGAAAACAACAGCCCCACCAAGCTTAATTACATAGATGCAACCRTTTATGAACGRTTACAATATTTAGAAATTTTCTTTTTAATATCATGTCACATTCCCTGAACTGTTTCCAAACTGCTGGACTGTCATCCAAATAGCCTCAGGAAATTTTATGGCTACATATCTTTATACT
This sequence comes from Amblyornis subalaris, assembly GCA_018881555.1. NCBI lineage: Eukaryota > Metazoa > Chordata > Aves > Passeriformes > Ptilonorhynchidae > Amblyornis > Amblyornis subalaris. The sequence goes on from JACAXG010000073.1 coordinate 1,764,443, forward strand.
GAATAATGCAAGCCTTTAGTTTTTGGGACGAAGCATTGGATTTTGTTTCCATGCATAAGGGACCAGACCAGGTTGTCAGGAGTTCCTGTTCTTCCTATCGTTACCACACATGCTGGGAAGTAATGATGCTTTTTGTAGAAATCTGAGTCAGAGTGGGTGCTACAATTAGACTGTAAAGTTGAACAAGTAAATTAACAACCTCTGTTACTCTGTCTGTGAAACTGGGACAAATAAAGCCCCTTTTAGGGCTAATAGCAAGCTATTAATTAGTGTTTATAGAGCTACTTCARATTCTCATATGGAAGTTTTTATTGATACGAAATGATCAACTGGGATTCTCTTAGTGACCCTTTTTTTTTCTCATACCAAATTTTCTTCTTTTTATAGCTAGGAAACGGAAGATTCTGGAGTGTGATAGATGAGTTACATCTTCACGGAGAAAAAAGGAGGGCCTGAGATTAGGCAAGTCAAATCTTACTAGCACCTCAGTAAAGCTGCACTGGAGTAAGAGGCTACCTGGATCCTTTGCAGAACTGAGATCTAACAGAGTCATTTAACAGAAGGTTGGTGGATTAGTTTGCTGCTTGAGATTTAACTTTTGCATCTGATTGCAGTGGATTTTTTGTGTGATGCTGGTTGTCATTCTCTCCACACAAGTAGCTTTTGGCTACATGTAACTCCATTATTAAGTCCTCAAGTTATGGCTTGATGGCAGTGGACAGAACAATTTCTTAGTAGAAAATTCTTAGCAAGTGCACAAGTGACTGCTCAATGAAGCATTGTAATTAAAGTAGTGATGGTATACAATCTACTAAATTACTTCAGACTGTCAAGGTGGTAAAGCAAACACCAGTGCAGATTAATAAGCTGAGCAGTAAACTCATAAGATAACAATTCTTTGTTCTGACATGGATCATTTAAATCTCTTTTTCTCCTAATTCAGTACCMGGAGAGAATACCATAAATAGTTGGGGTAAACATAAAAACGTTTCTTTAATATAAAACTATTGGAGCCTTTTACAGAAGGCAGCAATTGATAGTTGTTCATAAAGTACTCAGTATGGCACTCCTACTGATGATGTTTACTAGCAATGGCATAGTGTTAACCCACAGCACATTGGGTTTTGTGGTATGAATTTGGGAGATATGTGTGTTCAAATATTACAAATTTCTATTATCCTAAGGTCAGTGTTTTTTGTTGGCTCTGTGTTTGGATTTTTTTTTTTTATTACTCTCAAACATACTGTCCTAAAAGTATCTATAGATATACTGTAATTTCATTTATCTTTTATAGGGCTATAACTTTCTGAATTTCTTACCTATATAATGAGTTGGTTTTGTAGTTTGTTTGGGGATTTTTTTTGTGCTTTTTTTTTTTTTTTTTTTTTAATCAGGGAACATTATAGGAATAAAATAAATCTTCTAGGCTTCGTTTTCATGCCAATTTGTTCAATCACTGTCCATACTAATTTTTGATATGTTCAATATAGCAGAAGGTAATGAGCACAGAGGGCTAAAGTGATTGGATCACAATCTCTGCCATTCATAAGTATGAACATGTATTGAAGATTTTTAATCTGTTTTAAATTGATGGTGAGTGTTGAGGAGAAAATATGAAATGGTACTTCTCCCTTGGGACATCCATTTGGTGTTTCATATATTTTTGTATGTTCCAACTTCTGTCCATTGCACTTTTGCCTTTTAATACTATCTAAAGGTAATGTTTTTAGCACTTTYCCCACATTATTAAGGACTCTGGTATTGTCTTGGGTGATGTGTAGGTTTGAAGCAACTATTTAACAAGCTGATGAGCTCTTGGCTCACCTTGATTTTTTGAAAACTCCTGGAATAGTGGCAAGGGTTCTTCTGTTCCAAATTTAAGTGTCTAAAAATTACTAATCTGATTCATATCCTAGGATACTCTCACAGTAAAAGCTACAAACCCCTTCAAAAGCTAAGTCACCTTATTTTAAGACTAGAAATGGAATTTCTTTGTTCARGTGACTGTAAATCTCCACAGAGACAGGCAGTTTTAGGGTAAGATTCATATCTCTTAAAGTAGGCATCTAAAATAGATCTGATGAATCCACATTAGGAGAGAAGATATATGCCCTAACACAAGAAAAAAGAAACAAACTGTTTCTTGGCATTCACTGTCCAGGGGCTTAGATGATTATCTTAGACTGGAAATCTAGCTTGGAAATGCATTAAGTTGATTGATGCTTGCAACACAGACTGGTTGTAAACAACCAGTTCTGCATAATGTGTTAACTGGTTTGCATAAAGAATGTAGGTCCATAGAATTCAAAAGGACTCAATGAATTTACAACAGTGCCTACTCTTTCATTGGCACAAATCAGTGCAAGTTCAGATGACTGAAAACGACCATGCTGCTTTATAAGTGCTGAGAGTTTGACGTAGTAAATATACTGAAAATTTTGGTTGAACTATTTCAGAAAAGCTTAGAATAAGCTTGCTGTGGCATCTGACCAGCCATCCTCTAAAATAATTATCTGAATACTGAAAACTTTGAGCTGTATCATCAGCAAATAGTCCTTACAATATGTAAATGCAATACTGATTTAATTGACCTTACACTAAGGTATAAAATACCCCGTAGAAGGGTACTTAGATTCTGGACTTCTGGAATTAGCACAGATTTCTACTGTCTTTCTATTGTTGAAACCCACACGACTCCACACTTTGGTCCTTCTGTAGCTGATAAAGGCAATATGAGCCATGTTTAGGAAGGACAAACCTATGACACTAACCTGTGTCCCTATTCACCATTCTCTCCCCTCCTCCATACTATTATTTCTTCATTTTTTTGCCTCAACTTTTCCTGCAATGCATGTGGGTGAGGTTGTCTGCCTCCAATGAAGATACTGTCTCCCGATAGAAGACAACTCTGGAAAAAAATGCAGCATATTGCTGGCATTTCAGTTTAGTTCAGGCTTCCTAATTAATTTCTGATATTTTCTAGAGAGACATTCATAGGCAACATTTGTCTAATTTGTAGTAAATTAAAGAGATATTTGGCATACTGGCCTTACTGTGCATGCATAGACCACTTGTATGGTGTGTACTCAGCATGTCTGAGACCCTGAACTCCTTGGGTATCCTGTAAAGTTCGTGTGCACACAAACAACGAACATTATTCCTGTGGCTCTGGCAGCATCTTCAGACTCACTGACTTGACTGTGCTGCCCCATTTTTCTAGAAGGCCCAACCCTCAGATGCAAGCGTACATTGGCTGCATTATATGGAAATTCTCCATCCTACCTACTGGTAACCCCAGTGAAAAGTTAGCAAGTTCAGTATAAGTCTTCCTTCTGGATTTCGCTGTTATACAAATGGCCCCCAATATCTTCCTTTTCCTTTCAGTTTTTGGCTGACAATTGCTTCTCATCTTACTATAATTACCTTTTATAATGCTCCATTCATTTGAAAACCTTCTAAAGTTTTGATTAGGATGCATTGAAGCTACTCTTCCTTGAGCAAGATAAATAAAAAAGAGAATATTAAATATGTAATCTGATTGTAGAGTCCCTGCATTTTTCTTTTGTTTGAAAAGCAGAACATACGGATATTTATTCTGGGAACAAGTCTTCTGGGACTGCCTCTGATGCACTGACAGTTACAGCATCTCTACTAAAGACAACTCTAGCATGAGCAGGAGAAATGAAATAAGGAGCTTTAGGAAAGCTTAGTTAGATGTCTCTATTATACTCAGTTATGAGCTGTGTCATGCCAGACTTGTGTCTTTTCATTCTATAGCATAATAAACTTCTCTTTAGCCTGGATTTTAAATAATAGAGCCTGACTATGTCCTGTTTTTTCCTTTTGAAATTGGATAAATTAATTTATACAAAGCAGTGTTTACTTTTGTTGCATTGAAATTGTGTGGGACTCAATTCAGCTTACACTAAATTGAATAAAGGACATTTAAACATGAGAAAAGCTGGTTCCTTAAAATATTGGAATACAAACTTTGCCTATTTTGTTCCAGGTGACATAATGCATGACAGGACTGCTGTTCCTTGGACTACATTCCCTTCCCTTGCCTTGCTTTGCCTTGTCTTGCCTTGCCTTGCTTTGCCTTGCCTTGCCTTGCCTTGCCTTGCCTTCCCTTCTTGTTCTTTTCTCTTCTAGTTATTCTCTTCTATTTTTGTTCTTTTCTCTTTTCTTTTCCTTTTTTTTGGTATTGTGTTAGCTGAAATCCTGTCTGTACATTAAAAAAACTTTTTTATTTTTAATTTGGATAATGCATCTTGAAACATACTGTGCAGTGATTAATGCGTACAGCGTACACATATGTGCCAAGCCAAGAAAACTTCACAGTGTATGCACTAGCTTTTAGTGGGATAAATCTTTTCAGTATTATATCATGTTTATACATTCTTCCATATGTTTAAAAATATTTTCACATACAAAATGATCATGAATAATTCAGCTTCCTAGTTGTGATATGATGATAAAATATTTATTTGTATTTAAAAYGTAGGAATTCTTTAATTTAAAGGAAAAATTAGGTAATTTTTATTTGATGTCTTTACTAATCAAAATTAATATAATATGTTTGTTAATAACATCTTTTCTTTGAATCTTTTCAAACATAAAATTGTTCACTCAGACCAGCTTGATGTAATTTAGCAACCTGGATTGTGTTCAGTCCTATAAAACCTCCCAGACAGACCCATAAAAATATAATAGATCATCTACAGGGTGAACACCTCTGCTATTACACTATTGACAGCAAAAAGTGATTACATGCATTTCATTGCAATGGTATTAGCAGTGACCTGCAGGAGATACATTTTCTCACAACTCACTGTGAAGCCTGATGAAAAGTCATTAATAAAGTGAATGGTCTGACTTCTGTCTAGATAGATACACAAACATATATACTGTTTGAGTGATGAAAAAGTTAAACTAAATCTTTATGTAGTATATAATGATATCCAGTACTTTTGCAGGATAAAAAATGGCCAGTGATGTTGGACCTGTGCTGTCTTTTGACACATCAATAAATTTTGTCCTTTATAAATTATCCATAGCAAATTTATCTTTAAAAGAATGAAGGATCCCAGTTATGAAGCAGATTTTTTCCCCACTGTTGTCCTCACTGAGCAAACGTAGAGCTGAGAAATGTCTCTAATTGCTTTGTCTACCTGTAGAGAAAAATAACCTGTTACACAGGTCTGTTGTAACTGTTTCTGCTACCTTCTCCTATGGGCATCCAAATTCTTCAGAGAATTAACTCATGGCTGATAGGAATAATCTGCCTTGGTTTTCCAGAACACAGATGAAATTGCCCTTACTATCGAGTGCAGAGTTACACTGAGCACGACACTAGCACCTGCTTTGTACCACGCAGGAATGCTCCTGACAAATCCCAAGCACACAAAAGGACACAACAGGTGGAGATGACATGCCAGTGACGAAACAAAAGGCAATTAAAAAGCAAAATTGGTCAGAATTATAAATAGCTGTCACTATAAACCATCTGCTGAAAGAGCATAAAGAAATCTGTAGTCATAATACCGGAGCAAGTATTTGTCTCCTATGTATGCTGTTCCAAGTCACTCAATATAATTTGAAACCTGGGCATCCTCCCCAGTAAACAGTGAAGTTAAGATATAAATTAAGGTTTTGTACTTTGACAACATAGCACAGACCTCACTCTCACTGGTGGGTATTTCTGTCTGATCTTTGAATTTCTGAAACCAAAAAATCCTGCAGAGATACTACACTTGTGTGAAGTGTGGAGGTGTTGTAATTTTATCGTCATTCATTAACTCATGAAAAAAGAATGAAGTGGTATTAAGATTTTTTTCTTTTTCTCCCTTCTCCCCCTCCCCCTCCCCCAATTTTATTGCTAATTGGAACAGTTTGTGGTTAAATCATATAGTTGACAAAATTAAACAGGGCAGCTATTTTTTGTAGGTGTCCAGCTATTAGATCACCGCTATAATTTAAAAAAGTTAAGATGTAAAGTTTTACCTGAAGTACAACAATAAGGAGCCCGAATGCAAAGAAGAAATTTTCTGAATTTTCTTCATCCAAGGATGGACTGTTAATCTGAGTTTGGGAGCTGCACAAGACAAAAATGGCATTAATAAATGGACTTGGAGAATTGCATCCTATGTAGCACAGGAAAAGGTCCTACCTGCAATATCTGAGTCTAAAGCTTTTGTGTAATATACAATTGTCTCTCAGGGTTTTCCTCCCAGGGAAAGCCATAGCTCAGGAACTTGCTCTTAAAAATGTTTCAAAATGTGTTTTAGGAAAATGTTCTTTGAAGCTCTTTTGTAACCTGAATTAAGTGTTCCTGAGGTGGTGATCATAGCAAAGTGTGGTCATTTGGTCTGAGTTTCTCAGTGCTTTCATTTCAAAATTTAAAATCACATTTTAAATTACTTAATACTAAAAAGCAATACAAAACATAGATATATGACACTGTGTAAGTGTCCTATAACTAACTACCTAGTCCTTTTAGAATTCAATTTTTACAGGCTTTTTTTTAATGGAAGAAACTGCTCATTACAATATCCATAAGCACTGCATGACTTTATTTTCCATTCCCTATATTTTTTCCAATTATATCCTATATATTTCTTTAACCAAATACAACTTATGCCTGGAAACTTTTCAACATTTTAGCCTCCTAATTCAAACGGTAAATTTTTTTAAGATTTGGAAGGTATTCAAATGGTACTAATTTGCAAACATAAGGTTTTATATATTTTGAGCTTTTAGAACCTGAACTATATTACTAGAGAAATCTTAAATATGGTGGATTTTCTGAATACAGAGAAGAAGCTGAGTAAAAGACATTCTTTTTGTTTTAAAAATGGATTTTGAGACACTATTTTTATTTTAAATATGGATTCATTGTCATCAGTTAAATATCTTTTTTTGTTTTGAGAAATGAATGTGCATTGAGGTGCCCATTTGAAGCAAAAATCCTAAATAGAAATCTGTAGTTCTGGGATCAGTATATGTGTGGACAGTTTGTTTCAATCTAGGAGCTCCATTTTTGAGGTAAGGAGTGTACAGTCTTGCACAGATAAGAATGGTTCTGCTGGTTGCTATCCAGAAGCCCTTACTTGCAAAGAAAGTGGGCAGGACAATATCATTGGCTCTGCATATATTTATTAGAAAATCTGTTCTGACATCAGCCAAGAAGATGGAATTTCTAGGAAAATTCTGTATCCCTAAAGTTATGGGTTTTGAGAAAGCCAGGTCCCATTACTTGTTCCCATTCATGGGAAGTTTTGTTCTCTTTGTTCCTCCTTTCTCAAGAAGCTTTTCCTTTTGGTCTTGTACAGTGAGAGCTGATATATTAATTTGACCCTGTCCCTAAGAAAGCTGTTATCTATCCCATTGCTCTCTGAACTGTGACTTTGGTACAGTACAGTCAGGGAGAATATCATAGAATGATGGAATCATAGAATGACTTCGATTGAAAGAGACCTTAAAGATAGTCTGGTTCCAAACCCCTGTGCCATAGACAGGGACACCTTTCACTAGACCAGGTTGCTCAAAGCCCTGTCTGACTTGGTCAAGGCCTCATGACCCTCACAGTAAAGACTTTCTTCAATACTTTTATTCAGACACTTTGACAAGCAAACATCCAAGCGATTTTTTTTTTTAACTGTGAAAAGGCATCCATCTTTTGAGACTATTAGGGTATATTTTGAGACTATTAGGGGTAATGAAAAACAAAATCTTTGTTTTCACATGAAGTTTTACCATACAAAGCGATTGTGTGTAATTTCATCCAACTGCATGCTAGATTACCAATTTTAGCTTCCATTTACAGATTTAATTTTCCAATCATCACCTTTTTATTTTAATCTTATTCAGTGTTTTTAAAGCAGTTGTTGCAAATCGGGCTTTTAAAAACGTAAATTATTAGACACAATTGCTTTCAACCACATTATCAGCAAATGGCTAGAGTGCAATCAAACTAAGTGCTTCTTCCTGTTGTCCTTTGCACACACATGCTCACACACGCACCCGACAGATGAAATCACACTTGAATGCACCCAACTAAAGTAGCAGATGAAACCTTTTTTTCTGCTTTTCCCATGTGGGAAGTGAAAGTATGATGGTGTCCCTGTGTGGTGGTACCATTGCTTTCCCTACAGCACTTTCTTTCTTTTGCATGGTCAGGCTGTCAGTCCCGCTCAGGGGACTGAACACCACTTTAGAGAGGTCATGTTTCCCTCCCACAGCAGCTGCTGCTGTGCTTTGCCCCTTTCACTTTCTGTATTCAGTGGTCCTTTCATTAGTGAAAGAAGTCAGACACCCCTGTGCCCTCAGCCATGCCACTGTGTAAGAGCGGACACAAATCAAAGGATCTGGAATCGGTCTGAGCACAATACTGAGGTCTCAACTGCAGGGCACTTCCAGGAAGTGGTGGGAGCCGGTAAAGGCTGTTTAATTGGGAAGCCAATTTTCCTTGCAGTGCCATTGTTATAACAGGCTGCTATATTGCAGGAATCTGAAAGAAGAAAGAAAGACACAAAGCACTTCTCACCTTGTCTGTGAGAAATCAGCTTCTCATACAATACTTCAATTCTGACAGAATACTTCAATTTTAAAAATGGTCATATTTCAAGAACAGGCTGGTTTTATTCACTGAGATGGAGCAGTAAAATTCCTTCGGGTATTAGTTCATTCTATTTGACTGGACACTGATGACTACAATTAGGTTTGTGTCAGGCAAGTGGTTTGTAACCGTTTGCAGTGATCTCAGCTGCATGTTTTTCTCAATGATGGTGCTGATCTGATCACTAGGGAAGTCTGTAGTCAAAAGGCTACATCCACAAAAGTACTTAAGCATGCTTCATTAAATGTTGCAATGCTTACACCCCAGCATAGCCTCATCCTTTTTTCTTTAAATCCTGACTCTGTCTAGTCTAAATCTTCAAATGCCTTCTAGGTCCTCATTTGGCTTCAGGTGTTCACTTCCTTCTGCATTTTTCTATGAATATATCTTCCTTTAGCCTTTCCCATTTTTTAGATTGCTTGACAGTTGCTTCTCCAAGTACTGCCTAATCTTCTGCACAATTTTGCATCTAAGACAACGTGTGACTTCTAAATTTTTAGGTGCATGGAGATGTCAGGAACTGACTGAACATGACATTCAAAATCGGGGTTTGCAATCCAGCTGTACATCCTTTGTGCTAAGGTATCTTGTATGGAAATGACAGTTCAAGGTACATGAAGCATTTCTCAATCAGAATGAACTTGCTTCCCTTGTTTTCTCAGGGAAAATTTTGCTTAGTGATATAGTAAGCAAAACAGTGCAACAGTTCAAGTTTTTCAATTACAAATTCATAAAGCTTGCAGGGACAAAACTTTTCTTACTTTTCCCWAAAATTTCCCTGTCTTATTTCATTTGCCAGTGTAGCAGCTGTTATGTATTTTTTTCTTGTCCTTACAACCTCTGACATCTAAAACTGTTACTCTTCTAATAAATGACTAATTTCATTTCATAGTCAATAGGTCAATAGAATTATTTTTTTGTTTTCAATTCAGAAATAGATTTACACCACTCAAGATGTGCTTGCTGAAATCTAACCAGTTTCTCAAAGAAATAGTGAAAATAAAGGAGTAAAACCTGTGGAAAAAATCTTCAATATATATACTGTCATTGTTTCACTGAATTGAAATCAATCTGAAGGAATCTAAATTCATGACTTTATTTCCATTTTTTACTTAGCAGCACAGAGGAATGGACTTGCCAGATGCTGTGCAAGGGAGATAACTGCGTAATATTCAAAATGTTGAGTCCCTTGGTGATGCCCAACCACAAGCCAAAGCTTTGCATCTGTTCAATGGCCTAATAGAAATTCAAGCTGCATTGCCAAAAATGACTCAAAAAATGTTAAGCTTTATCCATCTTTACCAGGGGAGTATAAATTAATATATGTCATGATTTTTCTTGAGCTGGTATACACTGCACAGTTTTTCTGGCAATATTTGCTTTCTGAAAACAGTTACTTGAAAACATCGAAGTTATGCGAACATGCTGAAAACAGGGCTTTACACTACTTTGTTTTAAACTTGGCSCATGGAAGTGCAAGTCTGTACTAACCAATCTATCTGAGCTGGTACAATGATGTATTTTAGAAAAGTAACATGGCCTCTGTAGGAAGAGTGAGTGTAAACATTAGGTGTGTGTGAAGAGCACCCCACACTGCTTGTTCTGAAAACAGCTTTGCCCCAAAAAGGATGATGCCAAAAAGAAATGAAAAAATTTCAAATTGGCTAAAGCTGCCCATTAGAATTAAACAGTAAGCAAGGAACTAGCAATAGAACTCTGAGGAAAAGGATCAGCTTGCAAAGCAGTATAGAAGAAACATGAAGGTCTCTAACAGGTGAGAGGCCCCAGGGGTCAAGTGGGGCAGGCAAGGTGTGCAGGCACTGCCCACTCTGTGTGGGTCAGGAGGTGCCTTACCTGAATGGTGATGCCATTCTTATCCTGAATGTAGAGTTCTCTGATTGCTGGTTAATTACATCATTAATAAATCAATAAACTGCTTCCATCCTGATTCTATTCAAAGCATGCGAGGTAAGCCGTTTTACCCTATGAGAAAGAACCAGTTATGCTATAGGAACAGAATATTTGATGCTGGAAAAACTGATCGTTCTAGCTAAGGGTTGGACTTGCTGCATTGGTGTGTCAGTGACTGGCCATCAAATCTATTTTCAGCTTCTAGCAACTCAATCCCTGTGATCACACAAATGTGGTTCAGCAGAAAAACCCAGCCAACTTTTTGTTCCCCCCTCCAGCCCCAAAGGCAGTGAAAGATATCCTGGGATTCCCTGAGCAAACCCAGTGATTGAATACCTGCCAAAAAAAGACATTTAGTCTGACATTGCAGTGGAGATGCAAAATATACAAGAAAGAAAGGCAATAATGCTGAGTTATGCTGTGGTGCCCACATATTTATAGCTGTGAAATGTGCTGGCTTGACAAAGGCACAAAGGCAGCCAAGTGTACTCTAACAAAACTGCAATGTTGGCAACTGTGTTCGGTGACAATAGGTACCAGTAAAAGTTCCTCATGTGGAAATCATGGCTCTAGCACCTTGATATTTGCTTTCATTCTTTTTCTGATATTTCACACTTTTCTACTGTCTTATCCAAGTATCATTTATTTTTGTAACTCCCTGGCAGAAGAGGAGATTACATTTCAATGCAGCATCCCTTGAAAAGTGCACCAATACTTATTAATGCTATATGTGTACTGTGTTCATTCTATGCAATAGCAGTCAAAAAGTACTGTAAGAGGCTCTAAAAGAATTAAGCTAATTTCAAAAAACTCACATTCCTCTTCAGAATCTCTTTTGTCTGAATCCTATTTGACATAAATAATGTGTTTTTTATCTATGGATTTTTGGTGAACTGAAAGTTTTCAATTGTTCTTAGTTCAGAGAGAAAAATAGCCATCATATCTGTGGACATGAAAACATATTTTACATGATTCTCTGTATAGAACAAAACCCAGACTATCAGGATTGTATTAACTCCCCACAGGTTGTAAACATGTTCTAGTCTTCTGCTTGTGCCACAATTATCTTTTCCTCCTTTCAATTCCATATCAGGCTTTATTTCCTGTCTTGTTTTTCTTTTTTGCCCCCCTCCACCAGAATAATTTAATGTCTTCCTTTTTCTTTTTCCTTTTCTTCTACTATTAATTCTATCTCTCCAGCTTACTGTTGCAGCTCAGGATGCTTTTATAGATGCATTATAGGGACTGTGGGGACTGTATGCCCACCTCTGGAATCTGTGACCTATGCCATAAACATAGCACCTGGTTAAATGCTGAACCTCTTTGTGACTCTAAACTAAAGATGCCAAAAGTTTAGATGGATTCCAAAAACAATATGATAAATGAGTGGAGAAAAAAAATCCGTCAAAGGTAGTTGAACACAAGAGTATCAAATTTGGTGTAGGAACTTCCTGAACTGCAGAGTAGTTTGGAGTAACGTAAGAGATTTTAGCCTGAAATATATAACTGAATGCCTGTCTATTTCTTATACTCCTCTTTAAGCATCCGTTACTGATTATTTTTGAACATGAGATAGCAGGCTGAGTGCTTGAGTTGTTATATTGCTGTTCTTATACAATCTTAGGTACATGCTTCGGAAGACAGATTACAAAAGTGAATTAATGCTCACCCATGGACTAAGCAGAGGCTGGACTCATTCTTTTACTGTCAGGTTATATTCAGATTTTCCATTCTGTCTTAAATGTAGAACTGCTCTAGAGGAATGTGTAGGGCCCAGAAACGTAACAATTTAGGTTTTTTTAGATTGATTTTTAGATTTTTTTTAGATTTAGAATTTACAATTCTTTATTACCAGCACATGCATTAAATATGAATTTGCATCTTTTTTATCATATTTTGCATGATGAATATACATATGACTGGCATTCAGAATTGGCTGATGCAGTCACTAATGGTTTCACTGTTGGTAGGGTACTGACCTGAGCACAAAAATAACACTGCTCCTCACTTTTGCTTTAATGTACTTTGAGTGCAAAAGATTACCTGTTATATTTCCATTTTGGTCCTTTGTTTCTCTAATGACAGATGCTGGGTAAGCATACAAACTTGCTAGTGCTTGTTTTGATTTTATCCAAGTCTTACTAAAGGCCATGATGGGCTTTGAAGACCTTGGAATATCAGCTGTCTTCTTTATGTTATCAAACTAAATGAGAAATAATCCCTAACTGTAGCCCCATCAAGAATGAAATATCTTAAAAAAAATATGGGTTTCTTTCTTGTTTTGTCTCATGTTGGCTGATCTTTCCTGGAACACAGACCAGCTTAGCACAGATGTGTTTTCTCCTCCAGTGGATCCAATCTGTTTTGTTACTGTTTGTTTTTTTAAGCATGGTCAACATAACTGTAGGATGGTCTCAGAAATGTAATGTGAAATATAGTAAAACTCAAGAATAGTAAGCAGTGGGGATTAATACCCTTTGCTAAAGTGCACATGGAGTCAAGTAAGGCTTATGGGAAAACACTGACATTACTTAAACTGTGTTGTATTTAAAACTTCAATATCTTCCATTCTTTCACCTTTACGAGTTTCAGCTACATAGATGGACATGACATGAATATTGTTTTTCAAAGTTCATGAACTTTTATTCTTTTACTTCTGTAAAATATAAGTTGTTCTCCTGAAACCAATCTGTTTGTTYTATATTTGCAGTGCATTCAGAGATCAGAATCTGGCTCTAACTTCTTACAAGAGCAATTAAGTCAAAGGTAGGTTTTGTTCCAGAAGCAGCTGCTGAAAAGGCAATGGGGCTTTTCAGGACAGAAAAAGAGAGACAAAAAAAGTAAATTGTTAGGAAAATAGAAATTAGTAGAATCCTGATGAATAGTAAATTGACTGGCTCTTACCATGCCATCCATTTCAATGCATTTTGACTCGAATTCCATGAACAGTTGTTAGTTGAACAACTTTAACTGGAAAAAAAATATTAGTCTGAAAACTGTTTGCCTTTTCTTTAAGAAATAACTTACTGGTGGAAGGTGCACTTTATATGTACACTCTCTCCCATATGCAAATTTTGCATTGTGGATTTCATACTGGTTGAAAGAGTTCAGTGAAAGAATTGGTTTTCCCAAATCTTTCAGAAATTCATTTCTGCAGGATCCAACAGATTAAAGGAGCCAGAGCTGAGAGTGAGCACTCAACAGTAATGTCAACAGCCCAGGTCTCCCTGGCAGGAAAGGCTAATGCTGTAAGCTCACAATCTGAACCGGCTTTTTTCAGTTGAGAGGAAATCTCTGGCAGACGCTCACTGCAGCTGTAGTTTTATTGACAGTAATGATATTTCTGTTTTCAAATGACAGAAAATATGTTTGTTGCTTTCTGATTTGTTTGCTTTCAGGTCAGAGGTCTTTTCACGCCTTTCATAAATGATGGAAAAATACAAATTAACTTGTCTAAAAAATTAGACCTACAGATTATCTTCAATGTTTGAGTAACAAGTTTATTCTTACCAGAACTTGACACAGAAATATTCTACACAAACATTTTATGTTTATGAGTAAAATAATTCTGTACTTCTCACTATTCATTTCATATTTACATAACTGTAAATTATCTGATTATAACAATAAAGCATAGCTACTATGGTATTTAGTTGTCATGCCTAATAGTATGACATTGTTAATGAAACAATGTAAATATTCCCAGTTGATACAACATAATTTTTGATTCCAAATATCAACATAAACATGTAATTTCCTTGAAAAGGGAAAAATCAGTGATTATAATGTCACTTTAGAGACTGAAGTTTGAAGCATAGTTAAATTAAATTACTTAATCTTGTGAAGCAGGAGTTAACTGAGATCCTTTAGTGTAGATTCTACTATCTGAAATCAAGCAATATACATAAAACACTCCATCTATCCTTTCATCCACCCAGCTATGCTTTTGTTTCCATTTTCTTTACAGTGTACTAAATAGTGTCTGATTCAAAAAAATATGGAAAGAAATTAACTGGAGAAAAAGAAAAAAAGTGAAAGGAAGATGGTAAGGATAGAATTATCTCAAAGACTTTTTAAGCCCACTYATATTACTTCTTTCCAGGTGTTTGTCTAGGCTGTCTCTGTAGTCTTCCTATGCTGGAGATTCTCATCACCTTCTAAGGCTGCTCCAGTGCTTCATTATTTTTGCTGTTGGAAGTTTTTATAATGTCTGTATTGCAATCTAAGTCAGTTATTTCTTTTTTATTCTTCTATGTGCGTTGAAAACTCATGCTTGAACAACAACTTACACAGAGGAAGACAGTTATCGTGTCTCCTCTGTCCTGTAGGAAGCTTGTTAGAGAGGGGGTAGCATGAAGTGACAAACACAGCTATCAAAGAGGAAAACTGTTCTTAAAAGATAAAAATATGCTAAGGATAAAAATGTTAAAATATTGAAAATATAAAATATTTTRAACATATGTCTTGAATCACAGTGGTCTTTAATGACAGTGAAGATCATCTGAAGTATTTATTGGTTCTACTGCTACACTAAAATGCTAAAAATCTAGAGTTTTAAGATGGTTGAATAATATAGATAATTCCTAAACCTTTACAGTTGGAAAGCAGTGGAATATTTATGTTGTTTATCTTTGTAAATGAGGAGTAATATTTTTAAAGAATATGGAAAGTGACGGATTTATACAGGAGACAGTGAATTCAGGCTGAGTTGCATTATGTGAGAATCATTCCTTCTGGGGCAAAATTCAGAGTAAAAACTGGTCAACAGACCATTCATATTCTAATTTTACTAACCATTAAATAACAGCTTTATTTATTTGATTATTTGTTATTAATTTAATATTTTAATCCATAACCCTATCATTATGACAACATTTGGAACTTTGAGGTTGGATTCACATGAATCCCAAAAAAGTATAATTCTAGATTTATGCTGGGGAAAGTAAAAGGAAAAACTGAGTTATTAATACCATTATATAATATTATCTAATGTGCTGAAAGGATTCCTTTGCAGAAATAATATCTAAACCTTTTCAAAGGCACGATAAACTGATGTAATAAAAGCAGAAATTTTCAGTTTTAAGGTCCTAACACCAGCAGAGCAAGAAAAAATATTTTTGTGGTAGAAAATACAGCCAACTTGAAGTCAGTGTTTTATCTTTGAAGCTTGACTTAGACTAGAAATGAAGTGAAATGGAGCAATCTTGCTATAATTTACACAAATAGGAGAATATGATGAACTTCTAGTTCCTCGGATGTATTTTGGTTTCAATTGGTGCTGAAATGCTGAATTTCCTGGCCTACGCTTGTTTATTCCCAGTGCAGTTTGACAGTGAGAATTACTAGAAGGATTCCTTCGATTAGAGTCCCTCAGATCACAGCCTGTTCCAGTGCTGTACAGCACACTACTGCTTCTATTCAACTCAGACCTTTTTTCACAGCAGGTCTTGCAGTAGGAACAAAACCTCACAAGTTGCAAAAATAAGCCTCTCTGAAGTTTGCAATCACATTGTAACTGAGAGGGGGGAAAAACGGAGGGAGGAATGGTAGAATTTGCTGTCAAGAAGTAGCTGAATACTGCTCCATTTGAAACAATAGGAATTATTYTTATTTACCATTAGATGGCATACATACAGTATAAAATACATGATTAAACAGAATTCCAGTATACTAAGTGAAAGGTTAATACTTCTGTAGTATACTAGATACACACTAAAGTCTCCTAATAATACTTGTTTCCACTCAAATTTGTTATGTCTAAAGAAACCCTCTAAATTGAATAGTGTTAGATAACAGGCCAAATAAGTCAGTGCTGCTGCAAGTTCTGTGGCTGTTAACTCTGCAGCACTGCTGTGTATTCAGCTCCTGCAGCCCTCTTTCACATTTGCCCAGTTCAACAAGGATTTGCCATTACTTTAAGTTCTGTAACAGACTCACAATATTCTCTATCCCTTTCTAGTTGGTGTCTGAGAAAAGGAATCACAAAAAAAAATTCTGTATCTGTAGCCTACAACAAATAAATTAAATGAATACCTAACAAAAAAGAAATTCCTGAAATTCTTCTCCCATTGAGAGTGCTGTTCTAAATTTATAAGTACTCTACGACAATCTGTCATACCAATGTAGTAGCTACTGTGACAAGGTGACCTGCTAAGCACGAGGAAGATACTGCTCTAAACTGAGTAAGGACTTTACATATATTTTGGGGTCATCACATTGTAAGATGTAGACTGCCATGGTTTATGTTATGAGACATTCCTCCTGGCTGGGTCAGAAAGGAGGGAATACTGCTCAAGGCTGCAGTGGAGAGAAGGATATGCTACTTGATCCTGGCAGGGCTTGGTAGCATCATCCTTTTTTCTCTGAAAGCCTGCTTGCCAGGTATATGTGCCTGGCGTGCTAAGCAGCTGTTCCTGGCACATTGGGCTGAGAAATGGTCAGTGCTGTGCATCAAATGTATGAAGCTGTTGGTTAAGAAGTGGGAATGGGGAGAAGATTAATGTACAGCTACAGCCTTCTTTCTTAAATAAATGGAGACACAATTTAAGCCAGGAGGAGAACTAGTTTGGATAGAAACTTAATAGTGGCAACTTGTTTACAAAAAAGACCCCCACTGAATTTGTGGAGGATCTGTGAGTGGAATGAAAGAACTTTTGGAGGATAAAAATAGATGTATTCTCTCTCATGACCTTATTCTCTCCTGCTTCTCAATTGGTGACCAGATCATCCTGATTCATCAGATAATGTCTTAGTAGCAGATATCTGATGCACAAAATGTCAGAATGTCTTAGTTGTCTCTAAACGAAATTGTTTCTTCCCTTACTTGTGCTGGAATGGAATTTGTTGAAACTTAAGGCAGTATCTGTTGCGATCTGGTTTAAATGCGGAGGAGCAAAGAGAACTCTGCGCGTAAGGCTGGAGGTGGTTTGGTTTGTAATGTCCCCAAAACGCGAGATTAAGACCAAACGGGATCAAATGTTGATACCAAAAAATTCATATATTTTATTTAATGGCAAAAGAGGCAAAGAGAAAAGAGGAAACTAGAGAAAAGTTAGAAAAAGCTAAGGTTACTTTAAAAGCATAGGATAGGCCACCACCACACTGTGCTACCTGTCTTGTTGCTGAGACGAAGGTGGGGGAGAGTGAAGCAGTTTTGAGCCTTTTTTTTTTTCTTTCCTTCTGCCGCTTGGAGTGTGTAATCTGCCCTCTCCAATCTCTGGAGCAGTTTGGCTGGAATGCGGCCACCCGTCCTCCCGAGGAGCAGGTGCGGACTTCGATCCTCGCGGCTGAAACCTTGGCCCACTCACAGTGCTTCTCCCACAGAACGCAGGAGCGGGGAGAGGAGGGTCTCCACAACTCACTCGCGACTTGGGTCCAAGGGTGCAGGAGCAGCGGGGAGCTCTCCTCAGGCTGGCGGTGCCCTTCTCCTTTCTCCCCCGCCATCGCTTTTGCACAGGTTTTGCCCTCTTTTTATGGGCCTCAAGGCGGGCTGCTCACAGTCCGTCCCACACGTAGTTTTCAGGTGTTGAAGAGAGATTATGATAAGAAGACACAATGACAAAGCACTTTTTTGAAGCACTCTTTGAAGCATTCATAATGACGAAGAGATTTTAGAAGCATTTCTCTTATTCTTAGGCTCTTACAGTATCTCAGCACATTCCCACAGAGATGCATACAGCAAACTAGATCACTTACTGATATTAAAGAAAATGGCTAGGGCGATATGTTGCGTAGCGCCAAGTTTTAGTACAGCTTTGTTTAGGCCAAAGAAGCTCTTTCAATTACGAGTACTGTGGATCTGAGAAATAAACATTTTCTCTAAAAGCCTAACAATGATAGAGTGAAACACATTCTGGGCAGAAAAATAAAAGYCTAAAGTACTCTGGAATTAAAATGTAGGTATATTAGGGATGAATAGATGCCAGATTGACCAATATGTCTTGTTGCTTGGCTTGGAGAGTTATTTTTCCAAATCTACCATAATTTTGCTTGATTTCTGTCACCCAAGTGAGGATGTTATTACAAACAACCTTGTTTGCATTTCTGAGGTCTAACACCTGAATTTCTATATTCTAACCTGAAAAAGGAGTAAGTGCAGCAGGTGTTGCACTTGTTAAGTAATGGACTTAAGGGAATCCCTGTAAGTGTGGGACTACTGGAAAACAGAGGTTGTGGAGAGTGTCAGTGAATAGGAAGACTAGAAATATTTCTTGATTTTTATTAGCTCTTGTTGCAAGGAAAACCTACTGAAATAATGCAGTTTAAATTAAATCAGTATCAAAGCAGGTTATTGATTCATTAATGGCATATAATTAGCCAGTGAACAGTGAATAGCGCCCCAACAGAGAAACAGCTCTGACTGATCCAGGCATAGGTTGAGATGCTGGAGGCAGCTTTCCCCAGTGTCAATCCAAGTTTGGACTTCTGCTGATTCTGGTAAAAGGTCTCTATTCCCCATTACAAATGTTCACACTTTTATGCTTCTTTTCAAGTTGACTTCTCCTGTTTTTCAAAAGTATTTGTAATTCTCTTCTCTTTAACGTGATCTGTTTGAAGGGAAATGCCATCTAAGATGGTTCTGAGCATTTGAGCCATTTGCATTGGGTATTCTCCGTGTCTTAACAAGTGCTGATGTCCAGGCCATTTGTCAAAGGTCAGCTCTGCAAYCACCCATCACAAAGTTTCTAGCCAGTAGATAATTATGATATCTTTTAACTAAGTATTGTGGTCAGTGCTCCTTTCAGAGTTACCTTGGGCTTGTTGTAGACATATGTAATATTTGTTTCTCTTCAGGACAGATAAAGCTCTTGCCAATCTTGTCAAACTTGAATAAAGGCTGGGAATCAAACACTCATGGTATATTTTTAACAATTGCTCACATAGACAATGATGTTATTACTTACATTGGTGCATATGTTTATATTAAACCAAGTGGAAACTGGAATTTCCATCTCCTAGGAAATATTTGCAATTCTTACAAAAAACCTAAAATTTTCCCAGTTGAGAGCAAAAGGCTGGAAATATGCTTTCTTTTTCTTTATCTGCTTTTAGGAGCCATAGAGAGAATGACTTCTTTTTGTGAAAGGGTGAAGAGGGGAAGTTTATTTATTTTCTCTTATCAGGTCCTATCTTGGCAGCATACGGTCTTAGGGCTTGAAGGCCTAACATATGAGGAGTTGAACAGTCCCTGCTCCCTGGAAAGGTCTTGGGAGTCTGTGCCGTGTAAGATTACTGACAGTCACAGGAGCACATTTGGTAAGCTGCTAAAATGTAGGGGAGCTGCAGTGATTTTTTTGTGTCATGAATTGAATTTCTGATGCAGGAGGAAAATGTCATTGTTCATGAGTTTTCCTATCTGACTGAGTTTGATCCATAATCTTGCTATGTTCATCTCAGTTCAGTTACAATTTGTGTTTTCTTGGAGGGAGTGGAGTTAACAGTTAGCGTCAAACAGTTAGAGACAATCAAGAGTACTGCAAACACAGTACAAAAACTTATATTAGAAACTGGATTAGAATATTTTTTTGGTTGAAACCGCCTTCTCTGCTCAAGTTTTCCAAACCCTGRGGATGCATTTTCTTTCCTTGCCTCTCTAATACAAAGTCTGTTTGTCTTTATAGGTAAGATTTTCAAGGTTGAATTTATCCAGCTCTTTCTTCRTTTCATTTATTTTGTCATGCCTTTGTCAGCAAGTCTGAGGAGTCCCTCTTTTTGTCACAGGCTTGTTTTTTTTCTTCCAATGTAAAATATCTCTACAGAGATATTATTTTCTTTTCTGATAACTCCTGAAATCCTCCCTTAGAGACCTTGTTTTTTAGTGCTTGACCCTTTCCGCATAAGTGTTTTTCTCTGAACTCCCTCCAGCTGATTGTACAGCTTTCTTGAAATGAGGATTCAAGGCTGAGCAAGACAAATTTCTCCACTCTGTAATTCGCTTTCTATGTCTTTAAGACTGCCAATTGTCATTCAGTTGGTTTTCTTCTTTCTTATCAGAACGGTGCTGTGGAAGTTCATGTTGAAGTTAAAAACAAGCTTTGACATTTATGAATTTAAAATTTAAATAATTTTTTCTGCCTTGAATTTGTTTTAAGAGATGATCTTGAAATACTGTCACTTCCTATGGGATAGAAGTGTTGTTTACTTCTTCAAGGCCATTGTTCTATTGGATGGGCACCAATATCTCTCCCTAGAAAATGAAATCTCTTTTCTGTTTTGTAAGAGGAAATAGGAGAATACCATTTCATCTTAAGTAATACAAACATAAGAAAATTTTAAAAAATTATATTTATGAAAGAATTTTCACTGAGTTGTAGAAGAAAGAGGAGGGTGTGGATTGTGACAGAGGGTAAGAGAAATAGTGTATTTGTGTTTTTGTTAGGAAAATGTGGATTTTACAATAAAAGGTGTCTAGGCTATAGTCTGGGCCACACCAGTTACCAGAGGACGGGGTGGTTTGCTGACCTTGCTGCCAGCAGCGCATATCTTCAGGAACCGAGAGCAAAGGAGAGCAGCAAGTGCCTTCTTAGAGCAGACACTTGTACTAAGAAATGAGATGATGACAAATAATGCTCTGTATGGCTGTTTGCCAGAACAATCCTTCCATTAATACATAATGTGCTCTTCCTGAATACATGAGGTGTGACCCTCCTGTAATCTTGACTGGTCTTGCTGACTGAGCAGAGAGCTGAGTGTGGCACAGGGCACAGTCTGTATGTGAAGACGGGGTGGGATGGTGAGAAATGCACTGGACCTGATGCAGCATCTCCACCTGTTTGCAGGGCCACTCTGGGGGCTTGCAGTGGGCCCTGGCATAGCTGGGTGCAAGTGTGTGTAGGCTGGAACAACCTCCTGGATTTTGTCTTGTTTAAGCACCAAGACAAATGTCAGAAACAGATAAGCCCCGAAGGAGCAATATATTAGCACAAGCAAATTCCAAAAAAGCAGGAAATAGGACGTGCTCCAGTGGCTCAAGCAGGAACTGGAAGTGGAGCTCCTTGAGCTCTATTTGTGACTTAGCTACCTAACTTCATGACATTGTGTGCCCTTTAAACTTTTTAGTGCTTGTTATGTAATATATGGCCATATCTGACCTCAGAGGCTTACTTCAGAGAGTCATTTGTGTTTCAATAGATTTGGTGATTCTCAGGGGAAAAACATTAGAAATGAGTCATTATTAAGCTATTGCACATCCAAGCTAACTTATTTTCTCATGAAATTTCTGCTAAAAGTTGTTTGTGGTTTTTACAATGTATACTGAGGGATTCAAGCATTTTAAATCTTATCAGTTCTAAGGTGCTGTAGGTGGCTTAGGGCAAAAGAAAATTGACAAATATAAGTTGTGTAAGGCCACTATGATCACTGCTTTCATTACTCATCCATTTAAGTTATTATTATAACATGTACAGCATTAGGAAGGAGGCTGTAAGGTATTGCCATAAAAAAGAAAAAAAAATCTTGACAATTTATAAAAGCTTCAGGTTTCAGGTTTCTTTTTCTTTGTTTTTTTTAATGAAAAGTTGGAAAGAAAAATGCTAAATACTCAGTTTGCTCACTGGTAGTTCTGTCAGGAGAATCACTAAAAAATACAAAGCTAAAATCCAAGTTCTGGCTAGTGGGGCAGGGAGCAAAGATGCACAGACAGCAGGAGAGGCTTTCAGGGTAGGCAAGGAAAGGTCCAGCTACTGAAACCAGGACTAGAAACAAGAAGATTCATGAGGAATAGGAATGACTGTTGAAGAAAGGCTCACTGCAAGATCAATGGCAGCTTAAAACAGATCTTGCTACCCAGCAGGATTTACTAATTGTGGTGGATGTGATACTGCTGCAGAAAAGGGAAAGTAGTTGGTGTGTTTGTATCCAGTGGTTGCATCCAATGATTTCAACGTAATATAGCTGTACGTCAGGAATTAGTGATTGCATGCTGCCCTGTTATGTGTAATCCTTTTTTCCCTTCATTTAGTAAATCTACTGTTTTTAAGGCACAATTTAAAACATTAAATTTTAAAACTCGTGCTTGCCCTGGAAAAAAATAGCTCATAGAGCACCAGAAAGTTTAATATAATTTTCCAAGGATTCTGAACAAAATGAAGGTATGTTAGCAGTGATGCTTTTAAATGTAAACTCAGCCTTTGATGCTGTTTATAGGTTATTGCAGAAGGACTTCAACACTTAAGGTCTATTACTTTAAATGTGAGAAAAACAGATGAGTGACAGAGAAAAGTAAAATATTCTGTTTCTCAAACTACTGAAACTATCGATTTTGACTAGAGGTTTAATATAAATTTGAAAAGCAATGAGAATATAAGTGAAATCTATAAATTAAAGAATATTTAAATATGAAGTATAGCTAAGCTAATGACATCCACCTTTMAGCATGAATGAAACTAGATGGTGTATTTTTTGCTTTAGTGATGACCTTTGACAACTTTTAGAGAACAAATGGCTGAAGAGTAAAAAATAATCTGTTCCATAGAAGAGAAGTCTATCCTTTAAGACAGCAATCTACCCCTGACCAGAACAGTGCCAAAACAAAAGGTATGGTCTGTCTGTGAACATGTAAAGAGTCATATGGTTATAAAAAGCCAAAATTGGTCAGTCAAGCAGTCTTATTTATTCCCTGACTGATTAATTAGCCCAGCAGGTAGAGGAAAACGAGGGATAAAATTTATTTTGGCCTCAGTAAGACTACTGACATGATCCTGTACATGTAAAAYAGGAAAACATGGTTGGGTGAAATTAGTGTAAAGTAGATAAACAGCTGTTTGTAAACCTATGGAGCTGTCCTTAGCTTTTTGCCTAATATAGGAGGAGAAATCAAATGAGGACTTTGATGGATCTATTACCTGTTGAGATTTTACTTAATCATGACTGTTATATGAGTTGGAAATATCCTTTAAAATGCCAATACAATGAAGGTTACAATAATCAGAGGGAGAAGGAGAGAGATACAAGTTAAGATTTCAGAAGTTTGTGGAAATTTGATAAAGGGTTTGTAATCTATAAGATGAAATTAAATAAAGAGAAATGCAGAATAATTCATTTGTAGGACAAACAACATGCACAAATACAAAATGGGCAATAACTGGCTAATGATCTCTGCTGCAAAACCTGAACTGAGCCTTGAGGTCTGAGCTCACAGGTGCAAGTTAATGCAGTGTTCTCTCCAAAAGGCAAATACCATGCTGGGATGCCTCAGTAAGACATCCAGCATCCAGTTACATCTCATCCAGCAGATAATTCTGCCACTAAACAAGTACRCTCTCAGTTGACACCTCCAGATCTGAGCTCCAGAGTGGAGAGCAACAGGAACAGAAATAAAATGAAATGTGAAGAAAGGTTAACATAGTGAGAACAGTGATCGGGGATGGAAGATGGGGTGATTAAAAAAAAAACAACCCACCAAAATCTTCAGAGGAAGATAAGGACTTTGAATATTAAGGCTATTAATTAGTTAATTAATTAATCACCAGCTTCATTCTCCTTCACATTCATTGGAGTAGGAAAAGAAAGTAACGGGCTTATCTATCAAGAGAAGAAAGAGGGTAAGAGCAGGAGCTGTGAGACAGTGAGGAGCCTGCCCAGGGCTGGTCATCCACGAGCAGAGGTCTAAGGTGATGTGACCCAACTGCAAGCCATCTTGATTACTCCTATCAGTTCCAGGCTGGGAACCGTGGTTAGGGAGAAAAGGGGGTCGTGATTGTGGTGGATACAGGAAACAACTGTCAGGGAAGCACAACAACCAAGTGTCTTATGGAACATGATGGAAATGTCTAGGCCTGATACTCACAAAGGGGTTTGATCACCCACACCCCAGAAAAGCTCTATGGTCTGTCCAAGGCACAGTTTATGCCTTAGAGCAATTTCAAAGGGATGCAAAGTATATTTTTGCCTGAAGCTGCAATGCTTGCTACAGCATTAACACACTTTTCAGGGGGATCCTGGGTGTGGTGCATACTAGACAACCTAGTTTCATCATTACCTCTAACAAGAGATTTATTTTTTTTTAACAGATGGAGTGCAAATCTAATTGGAATGCCAGATCCTTTTCTGCCTCTTGGCCAGTAGGGCTGAAATTCCTCCTTATGTCTGGGAAAAGTGGGAAACCTGGCTGGCTGCCAGCCTGCAGATTAGGGCTGCTGAGATGCTGTCAGCAGCAGTCTTGATGGTAAATATTCATGAGCCAAATTGTGCCAATATTCATGTTTGGCATATTGCATATTCAATGTTATTATCTATACCACTTTGTGAAGGTCATCCTGGCATCTAAAGTCAACTGAAATGACTGATTCACTGTAAAAGATCACCATTCTCTTAGAAAGTGTGAAACCTGTGCATTTTTGAGTAGTCTGTGTGGACCACTTGTACACACTTCTGTTTCTATTATCAGGTGACAGTCCCAACATATAGAGTAGCTTTAATTTAGCAAGAACAGCTGTTAGTCCTGCCCAGCCTTTCTTGATTCTTGCTATGCCTTATTTGACTTTGAGATCACACAAAACTGCATCTAGAATCTCTTAATTTCACTCCCTTTTACAATGGGGTTTTATCTGCAATGCGACGCAGCAAAGCTGGCTTTCCAGTTTTTGAATATTGAACACATTTTATTAAAAAAAATTGAAAATCACTCTACTTAGCTTTACTTCGTGTACTGCTTATTTTGGGACAGAGCAAGGAAATCCCACGTTAATTTTCAGCAAGAGGAAGGTATTGCTGTGGGTGAATTTCTGTCAGAGCCAAGGAAATGATTTTTTCAGCCACAAGAATTCAGTGGTGCAATGTCATAAGAGCATGTAGTTATTATTCTGAATGCTATGCAGACTGTAACATAAGACAGAAAAAAGTGCTCACGAGGAACATATTGAATTATAATAAATCTGTCTCGTCTGGAGACAATGATGATCTGGCACATTTTGTCAAGTGRCAGTCACATAGGATGCTGTGCACTGCATACATATTACTGCATTAGCAATAGGCAGCAAGAGGATGGCACCAACAGGGAAAGTGCTCAGCCGGATAGGTTGATCATTTGTATTCCAGAGCTCAGCAAGTGCTCAATTCACTGATCCAAACCAAACATGCTGAAGTCAAGGCCTGTTTCTATAACATGTTTGATATACAGCTGAGCAGTAACTGAATCAAAACAGCATCTCAGTATTGCTGTCTGGTGCCGTACTGGGTGGTGAAAGCAAGTGAAGCTTTTCCTGGCACTGGGGGTATGTTATATGCAAATGGACCATCTCAGTGGTAAATCTTTAATGTGGCAGACAGAACATTAATTGCAAAGCTCCCCAGGATCATGTTGCATGCCCAGTTTCCTTAAGTTAAATTATTCCAACGATTCTTCTCTTGATGGAGAATTCCAGGCATTGCAGTCCTACTGTGTGCCATAAATTAACTCTTCTGCTGTTCAACTTCAAGTCCTGCCGAAATCCTGGGGCAAATGCCATTCATATTGTAAGTATCTAACTCAGAAAACCCAGTGTGTTTGTTGCAATTCATATTAATATTCTGAAATACAAACTAATCAGTAATGTGATACGATATGTCTACATTTACAACATCTCCTTTTTGTAGCATACCAATTCATCTTATGAAAATGAAAAAGCTACTCATTCAAATATTTTAACAAGCGAACGCCTGAAGTGCTCTCTCCATACATGTTATGAAACCAGTTCCTGACATGTACACAGCAAGGAAGGATCAGCACTTTGTCCTTTGAGTCAGTAGTATATTAAGGCCATACAAACACAGACAGATATGCACACAAGAGTACTCACATGCTTTGCTCTGGCGGTCTGCACTGAGACAACCTTCCCTTTAATTGTCTGCCCATAATTTAGTGCAAGCTTAGCTTGTTCCATGAGCAGGATGCAGCAATTCACCAGAGTCAGGAGTTAACAAGATGGCAATGAAATCCTTTATTTTCTCTGAACATTTTCACCTCTTTTAACCTACCCCCACCTCCACAGATAGGTGAAGATCTCTCAGAAAGAAACTCCTTTTAAAAGCTGCTCAAATTTCTATGTATATGTACCAAACAGTCACTTTTACTCTTCTAGGGAGCATTCTAATGTAGTCCTTTGCATTGGAATGAAGATGCACTATTTTAGACAGATTAGTCTAAATGAAAAAGAAAGCTCAGTACTTTTCAAAAAGAAAAGCTCAGCATCTCCCAAGGTAGATTTCATTTGATAGTCTAATACCTTGGCCTTGCTCCCATGGTTCCTTATTACCGTATATTTTTATCCTTCAAGAGAATTGGTCCTCTTGAACACACAGCAGGTGGAAAAGAAAAGCAGACAATAAAAGGGACAATTTCAATAAAAAGTTGGACTGAAAAAAATGTGGTTAAAAATGGGGAAAGATGAGGATTGCATAGAAAAGACTGCTTATTTTCCAAACTAAGATTATTTTTGGTCTCCAGTGAATTGCCTCTTACACCCCTTCCACAATACATATGAGAAGGAGGTGCAAGACTGTCCATAATAACAAGTAAGCAGGGAAGCCATGTCTTTCTGACAAGAATGGCTGGTAGAAGGGATGCCCTCTGTGACCAGATTTATGTCCAAGGCAAGCAGCAATTGGAACAGAAGAGGTGAAAACACTTATTTTCATGGTTTAGTTAAAAATTTACATGAACAAACCAACTAGACTTCACGTAAAAGGAACAAAGATCATAGGGCCAAGAAAGCCTAAATCAAAATGGAAAGTGTTCCCTGACCCTATGGCTGTAGGCTGAGCATAACATAAAGAGGACAATGCAGCTAGTAAATGTTCTTGTCAGGTTGACTTAGTTAATCTAGACATTTGGAAACACAGAAGTGCCTTTAGCTATGCTATGACCTGTCTGCTAGATTTGGGCTTGCAATATTGAACACAGGTTCAGTCTATGGTTAACTTGAACTTCTACAACAGTAAGGGACAAATAGTACTTTTTGTGCAAATCTATCTGCTTGTTACTTGTCTGATATTCAGCTCAGCAGATTTTAATTCTTCCTGATCCTATAAAAGAGAATGTCTGGTTGGTTGACCATATAGAGCTCCTTGCAGGAATAGGATGCTACAATATGCAAGCTACACTTTCTTTGGAACTGTTAATCTTACATTCATTAGAGACAATTTATGGCTTGAATTGTCCACTGCAATTATGCCCTGCACTACTAAATCTTTTCCAAACTTTCTTCAGTTAACTTCCAGTGAAAATTGTTCAAAGGTATATAAAGATTGTGACATTTTTTTTCCTCAGAGAAACGCATTGCCTAGAAAAGACATGCACCTGTTGAAGCAGGTCCAGACAAGGGTCATGGAGATTATAAAAACTGGGGTTAAGGTTTCAATGAGACTTTATAACAAAGATGGGGACTTAAAAGAAAGATGGAGGCAAACAGTTTAGCAGAGTCTGTTGTGATAGAACAAGAGGCAATGGTTTTAAACCAAAGAATGGTGGATTTAAGTTATGTGTAAGGAAGAAGTGTTTTTGTAGTGAGGTAATTTTTATAATGGTAGACACTGAAATAGAGAGGTGTTAGATACCCCATCCCTGGAAACATCCAAGGATAGACTGGAACAGGCTCTAAGAAACCTCACTTGCAGGGAGTTGGACTAGATGACCTTTAGAGGTCCTTTCCAATTCAAACTATTCTATGATTCTATGATTTATGTGTTTCTGTATCTCTGATTCATGTACTTGTGTTCTCAGGTGGGGGGAATCTGTGAAATGGCCTCTGAAGTGATACAAAAAGAGATGGTTTGGAGGCACCAATTTACTTGTCAGCCAATTCCCACTGCTGCCCATACTCCTAGGAATAAGAGGAAAGAGAGGGAGGTGTAATAACATGTCATTTATTCATCCCCCAGGGTTCCCTTGTGGAAGTGCTGCTCCTTGGCCCTTTTAATGCAATGCTGTGCCTGAAAGCATTTGTTATAAAAAGTGACATAATGTGTGCAACGCTGCAGTCATTTGTAAGACTGCACAACATCAGCTTGAAGAGGTTTCTTTATAACATATTTAATGGCTGATTATGTAAATAGAACAAAGTTCTTTTTTTTGTTACATAAGTATGTAATCTCTAAATGTTTACAATCCAAACAACTTGAAAATGTTGGCTTTTTTCCACTTTTTGAGGTTATACACCCCAGTAATCTCTACAAATACCAAACTGCAATAACACGTATTTAAACTTCAAATGTCTCTGGCAAAAAGTTCTGGTTTTACTCATACCCTGGAAAATGTAACTGTAGTTTCAGAGGTGAGAAATGGCTTATGGCAAACCAGGTTCTGCCTCCTTTACTCCTACAAATTTCGGCTTAGAAAAAACGATTCTATTTAAGGAATAAAACCCTTCATAAGTGAGTAAAAGTGGTAGGAACACTTTCCCTGTTAGCAGATGGCATTTTGATAGCTCTATATCTGGCTCTAGATATCCCTCTCCCTGGAGACAAGAGCTATAATTTCATTACAGTGCTCTGAAAAATGGCACAGAGACATTGCAGGGTCTATAAAACCTCCAAATGCAGCAGTCATGCCAGCTCTTTCCTTTCCTCAGACTTTATGTGAAATATAGACTTTATTGGTTGGAAAAACTGACAAGCCCCATTAATGTCCGACCAAGTTGCTGGAAGGAAATGATTTGACCCTGGGTACCTGCTTGCACCCCAGTCACCGTTGTGTGTGATTTCTGAAACAGTGTATATTCTGATCCTAAATCTCTGTTTCTCTGAAGAGCTGTACAGGTGGAACAAGAGGCTGGAGAGATGGCAAGGAACCGCATTTACATGAATCACTTCCTGTTGCCTCTTCAGATCTCCTCAGTTCTTCCACATCTGTTTAAGCTGTGCATGGTTTTTATTTACCAGTCTAGTGGTAAATATAAATATGAAATAGCAGGTAGCAACCTGACCCCCACTCAATTGTTTTTGAACAGTTTCTTTCCCATTCTAAATTAATCTCTTTTCCCTAAAGGCAAGATTAGTGCGGATCAGAAGGGAGAAAATAAGACATTGGACACTCCACAAAACTTAATTCTTATTTTTTCACATGGATGCAGAGGGAAATGATGAATGATCAAAATATTTGGTCTTAAGACTTAGAGAATTAAAATCACATCTCATCTGCCTTTAATATATTTTGATCTGGTTATTGACAGTGACTGGTTCTATCCTTTTCACTAAATAACATCACTGGCTATTTGGTAGATGTGGAAGAAAATCAGATGCTTAGGAAACAAAATATAAGGCATTTTAAATTCTAGGCTTTCCTTCATAATTATATTTTCTTTCAAACTCTGGTTTTAAAGCTTGGGTGTAATTACTGTTTCAATAAGCAAGTATAAATAAGACTATATCTATGTGAAGTATGTATTAGGGTAAACCAAGGAAACTCATTATTTTATCACAGAGTAGAAGTTCATTTCATAACTTTAAAAATAGGACAGAATAATATTGATCACCACTTTATTTTTATTAATAATATTTTTGTAAAATAAATCTGACGGTCCAGTCCTCCGTAGAGTACGTGAAATATTAAGTCAGTTTATTAGAAGAAGGTTAAAGCATTTTTAATCTCATATATTTCATGCATTTATGAAATATTTATTAAATATTGTGAAATATATATTTATATATTTTGTAAATTGCTTATGGGTTTCTAAAGCACAGGAAGGTGTCAAGCATGCTTTCTGCTACAGGAAAACACACAGCAGTCTCAAAAATGTGTATGTACCATATTGAATATTAATTTTTAAAACTGGTAGTGAAGTATTTGGACTTACTCTAATCTGCAAATATTTTGCATCAGGAAAATTTATGAAGACAGACTAAATCTTGGCAGTTTATATATCCTATCAATTTGCTTTAGGCGAGGATAAAACCTCTATACAAGGCCATCAGAAATTATTTGTAGATAATTGCTAATGACTTAATGATGATCTCTGCAGATTGAGACTCCAGACATCTGTTACTTTTTGCCACGCTGTCAGCTATCTTGATCAACAGATTTGAAAACTCAGAAAATTGCACAGCTTTTAGAAAACAGTGATAGACCTAAATTTTGTGAGATGGTCTGTGTGAAAGTGGGACGTTTAGCCTGAACACTTTGTCAGAAACCGGCAGAAATAGAAAAAAAAATTGCAAAAAAAGACTCCTCTCTTACTGAGCCCTGTTAGCATTTCATTACAAATTGACTTGGTGGAATTTTAGTCAAACTGTCTGCAACTACTCCCATATAGTCCAAATCAAGATTAAATCTCGACAGGAGAATCAGACCTGTTCCCGGGTATGATTCTGCTGGGAAGCAAACGTCACCTTCAAGGCTACTGTTTCTATCCACCAGTTCCGAAGCTGGGACAAAGCATAGATTGCTCAATTGAAACCTTAGTTTCAGTGGAGTGCATAATGTATGCTAAAGGGCTCGAGGAAATAAACAGAGGATAATGGATCCTTTGTCCTGCTGTAGCTGTGTACAGTTTGCAAAGAGTTTAATTCTGACTGATTTTCTCTTGATATCTTGTTTGCATGTTTTTAACCTTGACTATACTAGTGAACTTTTAAATCAGTAGTGGACAATATTCTACTAAATTTGAATGCTTATTCTGCAGTTTTCAAGTTACTGCATGCAACTTGCAGAAGGATTTATTTTGCTAATTCTCCCAAGTGCATAAATATTATTAATGACTAACTGTTCCCCCTACTAGACTACTGACTTAGCAATACTGTTCCTTACTGACCACTTTTTCTTCATCTTAAACAGTAAGATTTTTATTTTTGTGTCCTCCTGCCACCCCAGTGGAAAATATTTTCAGAGCCAAAACCCATTTTGACCTGTCTCTTTCAAAACACTGAATTATTTGTGGACACTGCAGATCAGCATCTGCAGAGTTCTGTCACTTTCTACAGAATCTGCCCTGACTAGTCGTATCAGTTGAAGTTTCCAGCTGCCTTTGTGGTGCGTATAAGATATAAAATAAAACCAGACAAAGACATAAAAAGCAAAATACAGAAATTCAAATAAGACATAAAATACTATATATACATACATGTATTTATATATATCTATATATAATAATTACTAGCCCATGCGATTTTTTTTTCTGAAATGCTAAGCAGTAGTRTCTCTTCTTGCTTTAAAACAAAGATGATTCAAGCCAGACAACTTTTTCTTTTTTTTTTTTTACATTACTGAGTCAATTCCCTAACAAATAAGTCATCCTGTGTTAAACTCTGGCCGCTGGCCACTTGCTTAGCATTTATTATATGTTAATTTCTATGCACTCTTTAATTTCTTACCTTACCACCTTATAGATATCCACTACTTAACAGGACTTTTTAATACACATATAGTGTTTTATCACTGCTCATGTTTGAGGTTTAATGTCATTTTAGTCCAAGGAGCTGAGCCAGGGACTCTCATTCTGTAATATTTTATTTGCTTGTGTGAAGAACATCTCTATCACTGACAATAGTGCTGTGCTAGTTGTGTTCAAATATGTATGTGTTGTTATAGTCAAATTGCCTTTTCTCAGACAGAACTCATAGATCCTGTGTTTTATTCTGAAGAAGAAAGAAATTGTTAAACTTCTAAATGGTTATATTCACTTCAGTGTTTGCTGTTCTGCTATTTGTGTTCATTATTTCAACCATGCTTGCCCACCATGTCCCACAAAATATGCTCTCACACTAAATTAGGTGGAGACACACTCTTTATCGTTGATAGTAAAAGCTGACTCATTTGACATTGTTAATTTTAGAATACACTTGGCTTCCAAATCTACTAGAATTTTTCTTATTTTTGTATACAGTGTAAATGTCTTAGAACTATAGTTTTGATGTACACAAATAAACTTTTAGTATGGATGGGTCATGACATAGGGGAAGAAATTTTTTTTCGTGGTGTATTTCTTATCATTAAATTATGTGAAGGAGTCTATAACCTAAAACAATGTGTAAAATGTGTAAAATTTCAGGTCAAAGTTCAAACTGGAAACAAATTTCCCTTTTTTTTTTTTATTTTTTTGAGAGTAATGAGCTATCAAACATAACTCCCAGAGGGTAGGCTAAATCTCAGGCAGCCAAAGTCTTTAAATCTGGGCAACAATCTAGGTAGATGCAGGAATCCTTGTCTGAAAGCAATAAATTGTATTAGGCTGACTGACCATTGTGATCCCTTTTTAACTCACCTATCTGTGAAAAAGAAAATTACTCTGATTTTCTTGTGGCAATTTGGTCTGTAACATATTGTACATTACCTTGAGACAACTAAAACCACAGGAAGGAAAACTGGAAGCCGATATTTGGACTAGAAAATGCAACAGATATTAAAATGTTAATATCCAGTTATATGCCTGCCTGTACAACATATGCCAAATCTTCAAGAATCCAGACACTTGAACTTGTAGTGATTGAACACAGAAATTTTTAGAAATAAAGCTCAAAGTTCTTTTAGATAATCCAATAAAAAGGACAAAGCTTTCAAACTAAATCAGATATTTGGTCCTCTCTTTGCCCTGGTGGGAACAAAATGTTGTGCTGCCCTGACATATATCAGTGGTGATCTGGAGATATCCACACTSTTTTGAAGTACATGAAAAATTTTGCTGATATTCTCAGCTCAGGGAGGTACAAGTACTGCTATTGGCACTGTCATTATGATGCCATATAAACGCTCTAGTCACGGTTCAGCACACAGTTTGATTTGTCATTTGCATGATCATGAAAGGCRAAGAGATAGGTTGAATTTAATAAATCTGAATTTAATAAATCTATCAACAGTATGACTTTTTACACCTGCATAGATTTGAGAATTGAGTAAATGCTGCAAAAGCTTTAATCCTGTCATTACTTAAATTTTTAATTCAGTGGAAACAATTAGAAGTCATGTCTCAAAAACTGCAYATGTAGACTTTTTCTGAGAACTTTTGAAGTATTACAAAAGTCGAAACCATCCTGAGCTCTTTCCATAGGCTGAACAACAGCATGTCTGAAATGTCTCTCCTTGCAAAGATGAAGACCTGATGTGAGCACATTTCTTTTTCATTCTGGACAACACGTATGAACAATTCTGAGTCTAAGGCAGTCATACTAATGAGGAATTGTCCTGGTTTGAAGGACAGGTGTCTGTCAAGGAAGGTGGGAAACCTCCCTTGAATACAAGGTGACATCCCTCCCTCCTCCGAATTACTGTACCTTTGAAATTATGGGGCTCTCAGGCAAAGATGTGGTAAAAAGACTAACAGTTCTTTACTAGGGTTATATATCTATATATATACATACAACAAGACACTTAAACGGCAACCATAAGAGAACAGACAGCAGTGTTCCCGGAGTGAAACTGGCTCTCGCTGCAGACACGACTGTCCTCACCGAATGCAGAGCGGAGAGAGAGGCAAGCCCGGTCTCCACCCACCTCTCGCCCAAGTCTTGGGAACTTCTCTCGTGATGCTCCAGCCTCTGGGAAACATCCCCCTTGTCAGTATTTCCAGGTCTTTGTTTTTCTTTAACTGGGGGAATTGTCCTGGCTTCTAGGCTGGGCAAGTGATCCCTATTGTCCTTAAGTAATGTCCATTCTGTGTCATTAGCATGGAATGCTGTTGGACAGATAACTCTCTTTTTGTGAAAAACGAGGTCACAATCTTGAAAATTTAACTAATTTATTAAACACGGAACTAATTAGCTAAAATACAAACGATTAGAAACCATTGCGGCGATCTGCCTCACACAAAACAAAGCACAGCACCGCGTGCATAGCCATGGACAGCTACGGCCAGAGGCACACCTGCAATTGATGGGCAGCACCTTTTATACCCCCAAAGCCCCGCCCATAGACCGCCCATTCCTCCTCCCACCAGGTCTCTCGAGATTGGCTCGTAGATGTCTTAGGAGTCCTGACTGGCTTTCTCTTGATGGTCYGTTGTCTAGGGTCTTCTCGTTGGTTCCTTGTTTATCCAATGCTGCTCTTTGTCTGCCTCGAAGGCTCGCCCCTTCCATTACATCACTAATTTCTCGAGCCCTCCACATTCAGTCCTGTGGGTGAGCTCARCCACTTACTTTTACCACAGAACATTTCAAACATTAAATCCCAGCTCATTTTAACCACACAGCATTCTGAACTCATTTTAACATTTTAAAAGTTGAATCCTTGAACCCATTAACAACTATTTAAGATTAACCACAACCACCAATAACCTTTAAACATACCCCCCTAATTATAATCCCTACACTAATTAACCCTTTATTGAATGTGAAACCCAAAAATCTATTTATAACAACACTTTTGTTCTTAAGTATTGCCCAYCAATTCCCGGCCAGCCCCTCCCCACCTACACAGGCTGCCTGGTACCTGAGGAAAGGAAAGAAGTTTTCATTTTTTTCTAACCCATAACAGGAACGAGGTGGTAGTTTTCAGGTAGTTGACCATCCCTTTCATCACCTTGCCTTATTCACATCTGCCCTGGAACAGGTAGATATGAAGTGTTGCGTTAAGTAGATTAAGTGACTTGTCTCCTCTTACTGAACTCTGAAGCCACAATTTGTGTTGGCAGCTACACCTGAGTGCTGCCAACATCTTAGTTTTCAGAATCCCAAAGGGGCAGCTTGCCCTCTATAGCAGTACTACTGGTCTAGACAGTTTGTGGGAAGTGGTATGTAAAAGAGAACAAAACTCTTCAAACCCCTCACATCCACCACACATTGGTTGGTGACTGGTCACAAGATTAGTCATAAYGAAGTTGCTACTGCATCTATATCGTCTGCAACAAGAAACAGGAAAGCAAAGTTACGCTATTTTTTTTAATGTCGTCACTCTCCCTCCCCCAAGCTTGCAGACCACACTGGACCATAAAATAGCTGGTGGATTTTTATTTCCAAGGGGGTTAGGTGGTCCTTTTAGTGCACAATTGAGAACACCATTTAGTGTATTTGATACTATTCCTATCAAACCTATTTGTTGGTAAGATGCACACCCATTTCTAGAAGTGGGTAGGGTGACCAAGAGATAAAAACTGAAAAAAACCACCTTCTTCAGAGAAGTAATTAGAGAAGTAGACCAGGAAAAAGAGAAAAGACTTGAATGAAATAAAGAATGGTGAAATGTATGCTTTAAGCGCATGATTGGCTGTGCTGCACTATGAATTTTAAATGTTGCCTGCCTTAGTCAGGCTTAGCAATTGGACCATCTCTTTTCTATGAATGTGGTCTTGGTTATTTAACGATTTTTACTTTCTCCTTTTTTGTTTGTTGGCACTGACATTGACCCAGCCTATTTACCCACTACCTGTTGTCTTAAATAGCTTATCTAGGAACAAGGTCTCATCAGATATTTGTGCAATGTCTAGCACAATAGTGTAAGGACCTAATGCAAATTGTGAATAAATAAAATATGGATGCTGTTCATGTCTCTAGGCATGTTCAGGGGTGAAGGGAAGGTCAACATAAAATCTGACATCTACCTGAACACTCATTTAAAAAATTTCATCTACTTTAATAGCACTAAGAATTCATGCTAAATTTTGAAGTCACAGCTGAAACTATTCCCATTAATGTCCATATTGAGCCTTAAATTCATGGGGTTTGTAAAGGAAAGGGATTTTTTAACTATGCTTTAATCTTTCAGTGGTGGTTTTGTGGTCTGAAACCATCCTTCCTGTCAATAGGTGTAATTAAAAAAAAAAAAAGAAKGATTGTGGAAAGGCAATCTAGTTTTTTTGATGAAGAAAGCACAATAAGCTCCTGGATCTGATATACCATAATTACCAGTTTTATTTGGATGCATGATTATTTCCGTGGGTTAAATTGTCAGAAGGATTTATTTGGTTATATAGTAACTTTAATTTTTTTTTTTTTGTCTTTTAGGTTGAACTTGTTCAGGAAAGAAAACCTTTTGGAATTTTCATTTTCTGACTCTTCTGAGAAA
Source organism: Amblyornis subalaris (assembly GCA_018881555.1). Classification (NCBI taxonomy): domain Eukaryota; kingdom Metazoa; phylum Chordata; class Aves; order Passeriformes; family Ptilonorhynchidae; genus Amblyornis; species Amblyornis subalaris. The sequence continues at coordinate 1,800,874 of JACAXG010000073.1, forward strand.
GTGTAATTAAAAAAAAAGGAAAAATATGTAAAGACAACCGCACCCAAACATACATACACATGCACACGTACACATACATACACACACACTTAGATGTTTGGATTCATTACAGGCATGAAGGTTGTGTAGAAGATGATTTTTTTTAATGTGTTAATAAGCCAGGAATGTTAAGGATGTTTTATCCCCAAGCCACTACTCAAAACACTGTTGTGCAGCAGGCCTTATAAATGTACATGCATAAAACTACAATCCGTTGTCAGACATTACTATTCAGTGTTGTTTAGTGAACTATAGCTGTCTTGTACAGGAATTTCTTCATCTAAGGTTATTTCAGAATTGAAGAGTGAGGAGTGAGTCCATGTTTCGTAGAATCATGGAATCATTTAGGTTAGAAACGATCTTTATGTTCGGAGATCCCAACCGCAAACCTAACTTTGCCAAGTCGACCACTAAACCTTGTCCTTAAGAGCCATATCTACACATTTTTTAAGTAATTCGGTGACTCAAGACTGGGAGAGTTTTGGAAAAGTGTCAGCCTAAAAATTTTAACCCAAATAAACGTATAAATAATATTTCTAAAGGAAATGTCTATATAATTTCAGTTTAATACTGTCTATATGATTTCTCTATAACTCAAATTATGAGTTGACGGTTAACTTTTTTTTTTCCTAAAACTAGATAAATCTTTAGAAATAAATAAATCTTTTTTCTTGGAAGTTATGTTCCAGAATTGCAAATCCTGTAGAGTAGCAAAGTGACTCCATTACCTTTCAGTATGTTCTTCTTAAAATCCATACCTGTCTACATACAATTTTGCAGACTTAGCTTTCTGTATGTTTGCCGTTATAAAATATTCTGTGGAAGCAGGTCTTTCAATTATAGGAAAGCTCCAAGATGGAATTTACAACAGGATAGGATATATTTAGTATCATGCACTGTAACTGCTGAACATCGAAAAATGCTCTTCTTCGTATTTGTTATTATGACCACACAGTATAAATCACTAAGAAATGTTACAATGATTAGAGCAATAAGGTTAGAAAATGGTGGGATGTTTACTATGATGTAAAAAAATCWATAATACATAGCTGTAATGATAATTTTTCTGTCACTTGTACAAATTGCCTTCATAGAGTTCCAGAGTCTATTTCAAGAGAACTTTAGCTAGCAAAAGCATCAGGAAATGCATCCATAAAAAGAAGCAAAAGTAAAAGACACTTCATGTAGTCTCCTACATGTAATTCCATTTTGATGGCTGTGATTCTTGTGCTTGAGATCATTGTACTTCTAGTGGATTTTTTTTAGTTGTTTTTCATAGATTGCCAATGAACAGAAACTAAGAAATACTGAAGATTACTATATTGTGTGAGGATTTTGTAAAGGGATGTCTCTAATGCGAATACTGGGTTGTGYTTAACTAGGCAAACCTCTAAGCAGTATAATCAATCTATATGCCCAAACCTGCAGGAGAATAAAGCAAGATCCAACAATATATCCAAAAGAGTTTTCATATTTTCAGTATCTCAGCTGGAAACCCACCCAAGTAACAGAGAAAAGCAATTATACCTTTTTTATTAAAATGTTCAGACTATTTCCTGTACTGGTTTTTATTAAAAAACCCCATTTACTCATGGAGTTTAAATGCTTATAGATCAATGGTGTTTTAAATCAGAAAGTTAACATCTCTGCAGGTGACAGTCAGTCTGACAGCACACCAAGTATGTGCCCAACTGCATATAAAGTATGTGCTGCTGATAGACACACGTAGCTCACAACAGCAGCATAGACTGACATTCTCTTCATTTTACTATCAAGACACTGTAAATGTCTTTTGTGAATTAGAACTAAAATAGCCAGGGACTAAAAATTTTTCAGCTGCTATCATATCAGTAATGTAGAAGCTGTTATAGTTGGTTTTGTTATACTGCAAAAAGTACTGCCCCAGCTAACTGTCAGCAAATAACAACTGTTGATATAAACCTTCACCTCTCAGAGTCAATTTCTGTTTCTTATAAAATATTGCTGTTGAAGCCTCACTGTCACTGTCACCTACTAAACCTCAAATGTCAGACTGTACTCTGTTCTGTGATGCTAAGTGTCATGAGGTGTCCAGTTCAGGATAATTCTCTGTACAAAGGACATGAACTCCTGATCTGACCCAGATTTCTTCTTGACTACGCTGACAGAAGTTATTCTGCATCCTCCAGCACCAGCTCGTGTCTTGGGAGCAGTCATCCTTTCTAACTCTCCAGCCTCTAGGAAGGGCCATCTGTGGAGTTGACACATGAGTTTTATAGGGAACTTCTTCATTTCTTGGGATATGCATCTCGAGTACTTTACAGATCAACAATGCAACAGCCTGTTTTGAATTTGCTTAAGTTGACTTACTGACTACTCCTAAATAAAGCAGGACAGGAGTAGTTTTTTAGCTCTGAGGTTGTGTCCTGTCTCACACTGGTCAGACTTTCCCCCTTCCCATACACAATTGTCACACATGTTTAGGAACAGTTTCTGATATGTGCAGCACATCCAAACAATGTCCAAACTTAATCTGAAAGAGCAGTAATGAGTCAAATTTGTGTTAGGGACTGTGCTGATATTTAACCAGTGTGGATGTTTGTGAGCTATGGACTGTTTACTGGTATATAGCCACAAGAGCCTATGCTCAGTTCTGCTGCTATTGAAATTGATGTCTGTGTGAATGRACACTTATGTGGTCCTGCTCCCAATGTGCTTAAATAATGCACATTAGCATTAGCATAGCCCCAGAGACCTCAGCTGGACAAAGCCTCCCTGTATTGGGCCCCACACAACCTTTTTCTGCGCAAAGCATGTCTCACCACAGTGAGTAAAGAGGGTTAGCTTGTTCTTCCATGGGTGGTGGAGCAAAGAGAAACTTTAGCCTCAGAAAAAAATTAGTAAGAATCCTGTGTCAGCAAAAGCAAGTGAAAACAAAACTGCATTATCCTCTATGGCAGTAATGCAGATATTACAGTGAGGGCAGAGCAACAAATTTCATTTCAACTTTGACCCTCTCAGCACAGACCTGAAAGTCAAAACAAGTTAACAGACTCTCATTGCAAGGACCAGGGCAAAATAAAATAAACGAAAAATATAAACTTTCTATATTTGCTTTATAAAAAGTGTCAGTAAAGACACTGGAATTCTAAGGAGGTTCCCTCAGTAAAAATTATGTTAGTTCTGGTTCCTGGCCTCCAAGGGCATCCTGTTACCTGGCCAAATGGGGCAATTGCCTTGGGGAAAGGGAAGCTGTTGATAAAGTTTGCACAGCAGTGCTAGCTACGAAAGTGCAGAAGGCACAACATGATTTCTTCAGGGTGGTGAACCAGGCAAGGTTCATCCAAGGGTCCTCTGGATGGTGTCCTGTAGCCCATTGTGCTTCTTAATCATACAGCAAATTAATTAAAGCTTCCATAATTTAACGACTACAAGATTATTAGGAACAATTAAAATTATATATATAGAAATATCCTTCTTTAGTTTGCTTATTTCAATGATTAACATATCTTCAGCCATTTGTTAAGCAGTTAAAGAAACCCAGAAAGTAAGGAAAAATGGCTCATTTTGGGTGCTATAATGAAACTCCTTAGAAGCATAAATGGAGAAAAATGACAAATCTAGTTTGAAGGTCTCTTTTCCTGCTCTTCTCCAATAGATCATCAGTCAACTGTTTACTTTGTTTTTAAATTGATATGTACAGGGAGCAAGTATATGTGTTTGGGTATGTCTAGTCTATTAGAATCTKAAGAAAAGAAGCTGTAGCTCACAGAAGCTTGTAAACTAAAAATCAGTGCCAATGGGAATGGAACAGAGATGATATGGACAACATTGAAGACAAAAATAAGATATGATAACTTCAATTATAGACATCCCTATCTTGTGCTGTATGCTCTATTATCTCTTGTTCAGTCTTCCTGGCACCAAASGTGGTTGCAGGAGAGTAATAAAGCAGAAGTGGCAGCAGGTGGTGTACTCCTCACAGCATGTATTGGCAATTGCCTAAATGAAGCTCTGAGTGTTCTGTGGAGTAGCAACAGCTGCCAGGTTTGAAGTAAGGTGGACAACAAGTTGAAGAATGTGAATCCAAAAAATTTTGTGCTGCTTATGAATGGCAAATTAGCAGTATGAAAAAAACCAAGCCTGATAAAACTCAAAGACTGTGTTTAGCAATAATTTTCTTTGCCTTCCTTGGTCCAACACTTTGGTGTTTTGCACTAAGCTGGAGTGATGGAACAAGCAATTTATGATATTTAAACTTCTGTATTTGCTTGCTCCTTGTTTTGCTCACTTTTTTTTTGTCTTTGGACTATTTACCTGACTATTTCTTTAAGCTGACCTAGCAGATGTTAAATATGCAGGAAGGAAATTCGCCATTGGAACCTGCAGATACTCTCTCCTTAGGAAATAAAACAACACAGCATCATTCTTGGAAGACAACTACTCCTCTATAATATAGATTACAATTTAGTATGCAAAGCCTGCTTGTTTTCTCATTAATCCATAGTGAATTAAATACCAGGCTCAAAGCAAAGCTTGGGGCCTGTATTGAAAATAGGCTGATTTTTCTTGTAAGTCAATGCAGTAGCTGGCAATCTTCTAGAGAAAGTCAACTTTTACTTTAAATGATTATAAATGCCATTTCCTTAAAAAATGAGGAGAATGTCCGTTCTCAAGAAAGAACATTTCAATTTGCTGAATTTACACTTCATACAAAGTAGAGATTTTTAAACTAAAGTCTGTATTAACAAGAACTACAGACCAGTAGGGACAGATGTGCAGAATGAAATAGTTATGAGGAACTATTTTACAAATATCAGTTTCATGCTTTTTCTTAACTTCAGGCTCACTGTAGTCTGCTCCATTGGACCGAACGCCCACTGCTGATTTCTGTCATCCAGAAGATTCAGGCTCAGGCTCCCAAGAGCTCTCTAGGGGTCTCATATATGACTGATGTCCAGATGACTGTCAGAAGTGCACTCCTTGCCTGAACTAAAACACTTCTGTTGATGATTCCTGAGCTAACTTTTAGGTTAGGTTAAGCTGGTCTAGGTTACCAGCTGCAGAGCCTTAAACAGTTCAGAGTTCAGTATTAGAGCCTGGAATACTCTTTATTTAACACCATTTCTCAGAAGCAGTATTTGGGATAATAAAAGACACTAATTCTGTCATTTGCAACTTGATTTTATGGCCTCTTCTCATATAACGACTTAATGAGGCGCATACTATTTACTTATGTGGAACCCCAAGTGAAAAATGTACTTTGCAGATGGATTTTATCCAAGATAAGGACTGTGTAAATGAATAGATTTTCTCAGACATGATTCTTATATGTTTTATACATGCTATACTGATTTTTGTGTAAATAAGGCTGTGATTAAAATTATCTAGTCAAAGATATTTTAAATTTTACAATTAAAATTAAAAAGTAATTTGAGCTTAGAATAGCATTAAAACAAATTTAGAAAAGAAAAATTCAGATGCAAGGCCTTAAAATACCTTGAAATCCTTATTTCTTGTCCTGGATTAGCAAGACTTCATTGCATCTTGTCTGCACTTGCAAATGACAGAGATTGTCCTTCAAACAGGGGAATGGAGAAAGTAATTTTTGCGGGTGTCTCTCAGCTCTGCTTGGTTGGTTTTAGCTGTATAGGGTTCTTTTGAGAACTTCACATTCAGTGTTTATCATCATAAAATTAATGAGCTTTAAAGAAGTTGTATCAATGAGGCTTTTTATAGGGTCTTAAATATCAGCTTCCAGATTATGTAGGCGTTCATGCTGGATCTTTAATTAGACTGGAAGATGCAGGCAGTATAGGTTTTTGCTATTCTCACCAAAACCAAGCAAACCAGAATGACGCAAATATAATATGAAAAATTATTCTGATTTTCATAGAGAGAAGTATTTTGCTATTGGTCTCTCCACAATGCCCAGACAGTGGAGTTGGGTTCAAGTGTATGTAAGCCAGAAACAGATTTCACAAAGCACTATATGTGGTCCATATGGATACAATATGAATGTTTTTGTGCTCATACGATGATCACCTACCATAAGATAACTTTCATTTAGTTTCTTCTGGAGTACATGAAATGTTGACAAAGGGAACAACATGTGCTGAACATTAATTGGCACCAGACAAACTCATTATTCTCTGAAAGATATTGTTCATCAATAGGGAACCATCTGCAATGTATTTACATAAGTAACTATTGGTTTCTCTTTTAATACCATGCTGGATCTTTGACAAAATAGCAAGATGTTCCTAATAAAACCACTTTGATTATACATTCAGTTGAACAAACCAGGCAGTAAAGATGTACGACTATGAGTTAAAGATTAATTTAATTTTCTGATGGTCAAATGAGTTTCTGTCAAAAACAGTATGAAGAAAATGTACTAAAACATAAGAATGTTTGCTTTGGTGAAGTGAGAAGTCCTTCTAGGTCAGAAACCTGTCTCTGGTTGTGACAACTTGTACATATTGAAGTAAAGGATATAAGACAAAGGCAGTCCCTCTCCCAGCTTCTGACATTTGAAAGCTTAGAGGTTTCTTTAAAAAAGGATGGTATCTATGACACCATATCTGATAGTCCGTGATAGGTCTTCGGTAACCTTTCCAATATTGCTTTGCCTACATATGCTTTTTGACATGAAYAAGAACCTAGTCTTTTGGTGTTTTCAGTTTTTTAGAACATTTCTTTTACTTCACATAATTATCTCCAACTATATCTTCTCCTCTATTATTTTATGAGCAAAATGCCCTTGTACCTAGCCTTATGTATCTTGTTGTGTAAACTTGAAGAATGCTCTTTCAAATTTTGTCTAGGTGGATTCAGTCCTATCCTTCCCTCTATTGCTGGTATCCAGAGGTCACTCCAAATTCACTCCACCCTTATCTAGATAACTTAAGAAGTATTCCACTTTTTCCTCATGCAGGTGAATCTTTACCTGGTCTTCTCTGCCATCAGAAACCCATCTACTTCACTCTACAGCTACTCTCCTGTTTGGAATTGTAGGTGAGGATATCTCACCTTCAATTAGTATAGTTTGATAGTAGAGAATTCTTCCTGTTAATTGTTCTTAATTTTGTTTTCATCTACAAAGTATAAGATCCCTTAATAGTAAATTTTAAAATGTARCTTAGTATTTCAGAAGTTTTATAATTGATTGATAGTGAGAAAAGAATTTATTACCCCATTTTTGATAATAGGAACTACCTCTTTTTTATTGGGCTTACTATGGACAATTTCTATTTTAATTTCATGCCAGACATGGTGGAAATCATATAGGAGTGTCATGTTGACATTTATTGACATCCTGGTTCATTGGACAGCTGGAAGAAAATTCTTACTAACGAAAAATTACTCCATAGTTGCCTAGCAGCTTTTGTTTTTCTCGAAGAAATTATATACGACGTCTGATATTCAATTCTATTGATTAGTTAAAACTTTTCTAACGTTCACTTTACTGTTAAAAAAAGGTGTAAACCTTGTAAAGTTCATTGGTTTCTGTCCATTTTTACAAAATATCCAATGCTTCCTGAGGAGAAAAATGTCTGAAGACCCTTTCAGGTTCTTTGCTTTTATTGTCCTGGTGCTCCAAAAATTATTCATAAAAATTTTTTGGAGAAGGAGCAGTAGAGAGAAGTGAAAAATCCCTGTCAATCTACATTACTTACTGTGACTGTACAGTGCTAATGAAACTAATTATATGCTGACAAATATTACAGATGCAATGATGAGCTACATGGCAGAGTTCACACTGTAAAAAGCATATCTTAATTAGCAATGTGGGTATACTAACTGCACTTGATGGGCTTGGCATGCCTACTATTAGAAGGAGTGGTTTGTCATTTAGCACTAGTGACTTTATCACGAGTGGAAACTTTTTCTCCTGGTTTAGTATGGTCCGGGTCAGATATCTTTTGTGGTTCACACTGCAGCTGCACAACGAACTTTGGTGGACTAAATAAAGAGAGCAATAGGCATACGAAGCAGAGGTTCAGTTGCTTACAGTGCCACATACAAAGTTTTATTGTGACTGTGGAGCTACAGCTTCACAGTAGATCGTCATTTCACTGGACATGTCTAATACCTGTGTTCCTAAGCAAAATAAAACCAATAGTACAACATTTCCACAGAGCTTAACAGGAAAAGTAAATTAACACTATTTCATTTAAATTTGGTATACTAATACAAAATAATTAACACAGCAGTTTTCAAAGTTCAGGTATATCCTTTTGACACAAAATAAATGCAAGGTGATCTTGAGAGCTGTCTCGTGGTCTTATACCTTAAGAGTCACAACACGGTGTTAGGATAATACTGCATCTTGTCTCCACTCTTAATACTGACATTATAGAAAGAAGTATTTTGTCCTAGACTTGCAGGAACAATGACAAGGTGTAGGAGATGTTCTTTAATTAGGTCATAACTTTGTCAGTCTGACTCCCCTGGGGCTCACCTCCCAGTGTTGCTTAGAATATAGGTCTTTGTTTCTGTCTTGCACATTTCCATCTCCTAGCAGGTGGGGGGTGGGCAGCTGTCATTCTTCACCACTCCAAACCCAATTTCAGTTCTTTATTTTGACCCCTACAGTCTTCCCATCTATAGGGGTTAAGAGGTGAGAAAAAAAGAGGTCATTATTTTATTTTCCTGTGCAAAGCGAGAAGTGTTGCTGCATACTGTTATCTTTGCCTGAATATGAATGAGCTGTTGGAAATAATTGTTGCTTTAACCAAAACTTACCTGTTTTAATTATATAATGAATCTAACCTGTTAAGGGGAATCAAACTATTACAAAAATGCAGTATAGCCAGGATGAATTACAGATGGTGATTTCTGCTGCTCTCTATTCTTCTGATGGTGTTAAAATTACCTTTGACAAGAGTGCTGATTATAAAAGTTTTTGCACACAATTTTTAATGGAGTCTAAGAATCAGAGCATTCAAGATTTAAAATTATCCTTATAAATTTCTTCTCCCATACAACTGCTTTTCAGAAAAATGTAATGCAAATCAAAATGTCTAATACTATAGAAATGTAAGGGTCCAATTCCTTCTTAAATGAGACTAGAAGGCAAATATCTGGTTTAGAGTTTGAAGAGATTTTTCATTTTTCTTGCTGGAACACATCAGCCTTCAAAAGGCTCATTGTTGCAATACAGGTAGGAAAAATATTTTTGTGGCCATACCTACCCTTACTTTGAATTTTTTTTTGCTGGAACATGTATTTCTATGCATGAAATGGAAATATAGGGTGGCCATTGAGATCTATTTGTTTGTGGGAGAGAAGAAAAATAAATTTACTTATGCAATTTGAATCTGAGAGGCAGAAGTCTTGAAGAACTTTTGCAAACAAGGTGGTTGGTATGATGGTATCTGGTTTTGGTGGTTGTCATGAGAAGCTGTGTCACTGACTTGTATTTATAGTACAAAGCAAAATTGAGTTTGTGTTAAAATATAATTTCAGTTTGACTGCTAAATGCTTCTGTATAAACTGTGAGTTTTAATAATGTCTCTTTTCTCCTTGAAACATAGAAAAAGAGTATAAAACCATAAAGTAGAGAAATTGATCAAAATGTTACATTCTGATTCTGTTGAGTCAAATTTTGGCCTGGAGTTCATGTTAACTTTATATCAATCAGCCGAGTTTGAGGAATATAACAGGCACTTTTAAAATAGGATTTTTTTTCTACAGCCACTATAATTACAGAAGAATATWAATTCAGACTTGAGAAATTATTCCCTATTTATAATATTCAGTGAGGAACTAGTGTGCAAAAGTTCTATAACTGATAAGAAATTCTGTGTCACTAAATTACAAGTTATATTTAATTTGTAAAGTACAGCCTCTACAGTTAATTGAAAACTTGATGAACTATGGTTTGGATATTCAAGAAAACAAATCCTGATGAGTATAGGCAGGAAGGTCAGCAGTCTTGTTGAAAAATGTATTATTTCAGGCACATATGCGTTGACTATCTATTATGACCTTCACTGAGGCTTTCCAAATCAAGAAATGCTCTCTTCTTGCACTGGCATCATAAAACCATAGAATCATAGAATGGTTTGTGTTGGAAGAGACCTTAAAGATCACCCAGTTCCAACCCCCTTGCCATGGGCAGGGACATTTTCCACTAGACCAGGTTGCTCAAAGCCCCATCCAACCTGTCCTTGAACAATTTCAGGGATGGGGCATCCACAACTTCTCCGGGCAATCTGTTCCAGTGCCTCACCACCCTCAAAACAAAGAGTTTCCTTCTAATATCTACTAAATCTACTAATCTATCTAATATCTACTAATATCTATCAAAACCTACTGTCTTTTAGTTTGAATCCATTCCCCCTTGTCCTGTCACTACATGTCTTTGTAAAAAGTCCCTCCATCTTTCTTGTAGCCCAGAATCATCATGAGTATCAGTTGGGAAGATGTTTTTATGAATAGATTAAAAGAGTAGGATGTGCATGTACAAGATGTTCACAGATTAATTTTATCAACCACAGAGCACTGTAGTAGGCAGACAGCCGAGGCACCACTAATTTTGCATTGAAGCTCAAATGTTATACTGGAAAACATCAGTGGCCTGAGAAATTTTCAGTAACAGCTTTCAAACATGCTTGATCTTTATGTATCAGCTGTGGTATTGGAACAAACAGCTCAGAAAAATATGTGCTGCCCTTGCCGCCTGGTTATGAAATCCTGTGCTGGCTACGCTGATCCTTTATAAGGAAGAAAGGGCATGCTTCTGTCTTCTAATCCTGCTGAAATTTAAAAGCCAGCCTCGTGTGTCCTTCTTGAGTGTAGAGAAACAGGAGAAGGAGTTTTGCCACATCACTTCCACTTCCAAGGATATATAATTTGTGTTAGCTCCCTTATTCTATCTTCTCCTAAGGGGTAAAATGACAGACTTTATTCCACACAGGGAGGAACCTGCATATCTCACTCCAAATCTGCTGTGGATTTAAATAATAGTCTTTTTCTCATTACTTGTAGTGCTGTAGAAAGCTCAGAAGCAAAGAGAAATCCCAGCGCCTGTACCTACTGATTACATTTCACAGCAAAGGTTTAGATGTAGCACTTCTCTGCTACCCTGGCAGAACTCTTGTGGATTCTGCAACATGAAAAAAAAGGCCACTGACTGTCCTGCAAGCTCTTTAAGGGCCTCTGTCCTAAAATTTGCCATAGTCTGTATTTTCCTGTTGCTATTTGCATGAGGCCAGACAGCAGTCTTGTATCATACACATGCTGTCTTCTTCGTACTGAACCTTGAGAGCTGTAAAGTTTTGAAATAAGAGGTATTTCATCCATGCAGCATAAGTAGGATGGGAGATTAAAGATCTGAAGCACAGTTTGAGCTGCATGTCTTCTACATCTGACACTTTAGGATAGAAATGATAATACAAGCTAGGCTCGAGGCCCCAAAACCTTTGGAAAGACCTTTTAAAATGTATTTTTTCTTTTGCAAAGCGGAAAAGGAACAAAGTAAAGCTGCTGTTTTCTCTTTCTGGAGAAAAGAGCAGACAATAAGCATGGCTGGTGTATTCCCTTTCTGCAGTAGTATCTATCTTCCTACAATATCTTACCCATGTCTGTGTCCCTCCTTTCCTTTAAAGTACTGCTCTGCTTTTTCTCATAAGATTCTTCTCCTCTTTATTGCTTTCTTATGGGAAATTCAACATCCCCTTCTTTCACCTTTTCTAATGCAATATCACCCACTCTGTTTTACCTCCCTCCATGTAATGTGTACCTGCTGAAACTCCCAGGAATTCATGCATTTTGCCAGCTGTGGTTAGGTGTATATATTTTCTTATTAGAGGGTTTTCTGACTGGGATATGGGTCGGGGCAGGTCAAACAGTGTTCAGTGCCTCTCAGGTGCTGGGGAGATAAATGCATTGCTTTTAAGATCATGCATAGGCTACTTAGGTAGGACTGTGCTAGACTGAAGGTTGACTGATGATGTACAGCTACAGGGCTGAAAGGTAGGATACCTAGTCCTTTGTTCAAATAAAAGGGAAATTAGTAAGATGGGTGGAACTGAGCATGGATGGAGAGAGTCTTTTCCCAGCTGAGATGCTGGAAATACCAACTTGGAGTAAAGTACGAGTTCTCAGAGCTGCACACTGCCAAAGGACAAATGTTAAGCTTTGAAATTTTTTTTGATTGTTTGGCATCCTCACACATTTTTGGTTAAGGACAGAATGTTCAGTTCTGCAGAACATTTACTAGCAATAGTATTTTGTGATAAGTTTGCAAACAGCTTACAACAAAGCAGMCATAACGATGACCATGTGTGCTTTTCTACTCACTGCATCCCATATTAGCAATACAATATCCAGAACATATTACTGTAATCTCTTAGAAAGGAAATATTTTGAAAGTTTTAATGATGTTTTTGAAGATTGAAGCCTGATACAGAGTTTGCATTGATGGCCTTTAAAGAAGATAAAATGGTTAAATTACTAACATTCCTGAATATCTCTAGGATTTTTTTGAGTGAATGGATATTTTTTCCATTTTGCACCAGAGTCCTCTCACTTTTCTATGTGAAAATGCTAATTCAAACAAAAGTAGTACTGAGCATGCACTTTAGAAGTTGCAGTAGTCCAAGCAAAAGAAATCATGCACTTGCACACACAAACTAAGTACCTTGCTTTTTGTTGCCTGTCAAATGTAAGAGCATTGCATGTCTTAAATGGTGGGTCTGCTCCGGCTGTAGGGACATTTCTCTTCATGTGTTGCTGTCTTTGCCACACTCAGATCAGAGATTCTTGGTAAATATATTTCTACTGAAAATTTGAAGACAGCTTACTCTCCTCTAATTGTTTCGCTTCATCAGATATGCTGATTTTTCGGGGCCCTCTGCAAAAGGCATCACTAGGGATTTTGATGTAGACTCAGAATATTCTTCCTACTAATAAAAGAGAGTATGTGTCCAGCTGGGTATCTGGCTTCTTGAACTTCAAGCTGATTCTTTAACTTAATTTTAATGTGTGATTAAGTTCATTAATGGGGTTAGAGACTTCCAGGGTTCACATTTCAACCTAGCTAAACGCAATTAATGAAAYAGAAACCACATTAAAAATAATGGCTTTTTTTGTTTCATTTTGTTTTTTTCCAGGAGGAGCAGAAATGAAATTATCTTACCCTTTGCTCCTATTCTTGCACAATGGAACAGTTGGAATGGTAGCTCTTTTCTTCCAAAAAAAGAGCTGACCTGTCACTTACTGCGCATTAAGGATTGCTTGGGACCTTTGCTCCAGTCATGTAAGTCCAAATAATGTAATGGTTGTTCTTTTTATAAACCTAAAGCCATTTGAAGGCTGGTTTGCTGACCATTACTTACTGCAATGAGCTCTATGGGCTTGATTATGAGATACTGAAGTTGTACCAGTTGGAAACAAACCTTACTCAGCATTTTTGCAATGCATTCAAGGAATAATGAAAGAGATTTATTACAAAAGCTTACTTTCTTTTGTTAGATTGAAGGAAAGAGAGAATAAAATATTTTTAGACAGTGCCATTCAGACAAGGACTGAGTGCTTTCTAGCAATTTCCCCTGTATGTAAACTTATGAATATTTTCAGCCTAAAATATGCTATACAAAACTATATATCTTCACACCAAATAACCTGGTACATGAACTCTGTAAAACTGATATTTTTTGAAAGAGCTATCATTTGCAAAGAAGATGGAATTGGCAGTTTATCCACAGAAGTGCCTATTTTGTGTCTGTCAGTCAGGTGGAATCTGATATGTTGCTATAATATGACTAAATATATACATCCATAAAGTGGTGTGGCAGCTTAAAAAACTTGAGATAGAGGCTTTTCTAATATTTCCTTGAATTTATTTGCATCATCTGAATAAGTATCTTGCTTCAAAAGGAGCTTGTGTGTACAATGTAATTATTAAAATACTGTTTATGGCCAAAAAGTTAGCACACCTACATATAAAGGAAGAATTTATTGTTAGTAAAAATGAAATCTTAGCAGACTAATCCAAGAATAATAATTAATCAAATTATTAGCCAAAATTATTTGTAATTATTGCAAAAGAAATCCAAGGGAAAAATATAAATTTTGCTACATATATTGCTAGGTAAATGTCTCACCAGCTTAAAGCAACACTTTTAAGTCAAGTAAGGTTGAAAAAAATGCTCAGTTTAAATTCTTGATACTTATTTGCCATTTTTAACCCAGCTTTTACTAACTGCCAAAACAGCTGGCTGGGTTTGAAGTCATATCTCTTTGAGCTGTTTTTTACTGCTCAGCAACACCAAGAATTTTTTTAGGATTTTTCACCATGCAAAGAAATATGAAAAAGAAACAACAACTAAACGTTTTGTGTTGACACTTTCTCTATTCTTTTATCTGTTGCATGAACAAAAAACGGTTTCAGAGCGAGAAGCAATTTGGGCTCCTCTCTGGGGACACTTTGCCGAAGTTATTTTAGCCTGAATTCTTTCATTTCTGGAATATACCCACTTATCTGGGCTTAGATGTCTGCAGAGCTACCTACTCCTTTTCTTTGCCTTCTCTTTTCTGCAACAATTTTAACATGGCTTGGGTTTGAGATTTGCAGAGAACTGTACCAATTAAAAAAAATGACTCAAAAAGGCACCTTAATAACCATAAAAAATATGKTTTTTTTAATATATAAAATATATATATTTTGTATATAAAAATCTGTGATTTACAGTTAGTTAACTAATTGCTTTTGGTTGATACCTTCTTACAAGACAGTATGAAATGAGGTTTACCTATGATTAAGTAGGATCTTTATTTTTCCAAAAAGCAAGGGGTCAAATAGCAGGAAGGAGTAAGAGATAGATAGGAAAGATAGGAAGGGAGGAGCTCCTGTTTTTCTGAATGTGTAGAGGCGATCTTTTGTTCCCCTTCCTCTTCAGTTTCATCAGTGTGCCTTTTGACTTTCTTTGAAGTCATATGGTTTGTGTGCTAAAATCTTTAGTTTCATTTTAAAGTGGAATATATTTCTATGCCATTCAAAGTCTGAAGCTATTCTGATATGCTTGGCTTGTTCTTTATGGAAAAACTATGGCAATTTTGTTAATTATGAGAAGGGTCTGATGATTTGCACAGAGACACTTATCAGAAGAGTGTTTTCATTTTCTATCAAAACTCTAATCTCCTCAGCCTTAGAAAATCTTAAATCTCGACTCAGTTCTCAGCTCATATAACCCATACAGATAATTTATCTTAAAACTTGGTAATTTAGTACCATAGTTATAAGTCAAAAATGGTCTTTTTCTTTTGCTGCCAGAAATCAGGGGATAACAGAGCAGCCCAGAGGAACACGTCTGCTGGTAGGCCTTGGACTTTGATGCATTTTTTTGTGATCCGGTACTGCGTGTTACAGACAGACAGGCAAGAATTTGTGTGGAGGAAAGCAGATATTAATTCAATTATTTCTAGTCTGTTGGAAATTAAAAATGCTCTTTCTCTTAAGACAGGTAGACTTCAGTCCAGAGGAAAAGTGTGAAAGAAATGCTGTCAGACAGTTCTGTTGAATGAGGCATTTTGTTTTAGTTCTGCAGGGATGATGAAGTGACAGGAGAATTCTGTTAGATCCCATACCAGAAATGTACTTTCCAACAACACCTGTATTCCTTTCCAGGCAAAATTTTCACCAGACATGCTACTTCCTTCAAAGTTTATCAATATAACTTTTTTTTTGAGAACTATCTACGGCTTCTGAAGAAAAAAATTCCTTGTCCATGAGGGCAATCAGGAGGATTAAAACCCAGTAGTAATGACAGCCTGATTAATGGTCATTGCTCAGTGGAAAAGAAGGAGCCATGTGGTATCTAATCATGGGAGGTGCTACTGAGTGAAACAACATGAAGGTCATACATGCAGTCACCCTTCTACATTTCATCTGGATTTACAGCCCACTACAGTAAAACGTTTTTAGTAACAATCATGCTCTTTGGAAAAGGCCTTTATATGCTTCTTATTTTAGATAAACACTAGCTTAAGTATTTTAAAGGACTTTTCAATTGTGTCAAGGGGAATAATTTAGAAAATGTCTTTTTTTGTGATGGTTTTATTTACACTCTGAGTTCGGGCTATGATCTACAAGAATAAAACACTATCATCGTCTGTATAATGAAATTTAGTAACAGATCAATTAATCCCATTAAAGTAATATACAACAAGAATGGATTTCTTTCATAATGTTTCTATAGCACTGATTGAATACATTGGATTAGATGTGATAACTCCTGAGCATAGTTTTCTTAACTCCTGATTAAGAGTCATGTGGAAAAGCATTCATGTAGCTAATGATAAACTAATCTATTCAGGAGGACAGAATGTTTATAGCTAATTTATCAGTGACCTGCAACACAGTGTGAAAGTAATTTATTAGTGATGTGCCATGCGCAATGCACAGGAAACAAGCACAACTATTTTTAGATTCTTATTAGTTTGCTGTGATTATAAACGTGTGCCTCTTCAGTAGCTACTGAAGACATGTTTTATAGTGTGACTGCACATTGTTTTTACACTCTCTCCTCTGTTTTTAATTATAGTACCATCATGTGAGTGTATCTGGAATTAGAACACTGTAGCTGTAGGCCAGCAATAGCTTAATTGTTCAAGATCTTGCATAAACTAATTGTTGCTTGTGATGAGCTTTCTTTAGAAAAGATTGCATTCCCAGATTGAAGGAAGCAGGAAGTAAATGAGAGCATGCTAAAAATAATTGTAATAAAAAATCAGAAGCTTTCTAAATTAAGTTCTAGAACGATATTTAAAACCACTCATATGCTTTTCCTTTTAACGCTGCCCTTCTCGCAACTTCCATTTGACGATATCAATAATAGTATATATCCTATGATGCCTTAATATTTTCAATATTCAGGACAGACTTTTCAGACTACTGATTTTGGTCCTGAAAATGAACCTATATTTAATTGTTTGGAATTATCTAACACATTAAATTTAGTTCTTAAAATTACTAAAATCAGGAAAATATCAGGAAAACAATCAGCACAGAAATTGAATATTTAGGAGAAAGAAATAAAAGCCTTTCCAAAATATTTAATTGCAAAAGAGCAAAAAAAATAGTTTCTAAACATCTTGATATCTACATTTTGTGTATCTTAAGAAAATGCATAATATTTACAAAACAATTTTTAACACGGGCATCATATTACACTTACTGAACATTTTGACACTTCAGGCAATACCTGGCATTACAAAATATTTATAAAGCATACTAAAAAAGTTTTCCTATGAAAAAGAGATTAAAATTGCACTGAATAAACAGCAATAAGTGTTTATACTGTTTGGAGGTAATAAAAGATATAATTCTTCACATACAGAACATGTAAATGTAGTTTTCTCTTGATAATTGTGACTGAGAAAGGTGTCAAGTGCATTTTTGTGAACAACAGTAGTGAATGCCATTTTTTAAAGGTCTCTTAAATTTAATCTTTTTGGTCCGAGAATGTCACTTTTAATAACTTTAATTATTTGCTATGGGCCTGTTATTTTCATTGTCTGAAAAGTTAATTGATTAAAATTAACTGCTTTTTGTAGCCTTGTGATCAGCATACMTGGCCATGGATGTATGTGTCAAAGCATGCAACAGAAGACACACTTTTATTTCTAGTTTTACGTAAAAGTAGCCTGAAGTCCTTTCCTTCTTCTTCGCTGAAAGCTGTGAATGAGTTAGAGGGAATGCAACATACACACTAAATAAATTCCACTAAAGAACTACTCCAGCGTTTGGAGAATACAATGGTTAGAAACTATTTATACAGAAATGTTTTGGAAGACCAAGACGGTGGCTGTTTTGGGTTAGAAGAAGATTACTGACTATCTGTGTGATATTGGTTCTCCATGTTAGTGCTCAGGTTCTTCTGTGTGGAAGTCCAAGCAGAGTAGGAGATGAACTATAAGTCAAGAAATTGTAGTTGTAGTGTAAATTGACAAGCTCAAACAGAATAATGGGAAGAAAACCCACAAGAGYGTTAGTTTGAAGATATTTCATTAATTTCTTACTTTTTGTATGAAAATTAAGAAAATAATGAAATATCTTTTTTACTACTTAGAAAAGGGAAAGAACTGATTTTCAACAAATTTGTTATAACAAATAGAAAAGAAAGCAAAAGGAGGGGAGGCATGCACAGACAAAGGGGAAGGGGGGCAAGAGGACTCCTTATTGCCACAAATCTAACATTCATCTCACATAAATCCCTTGCTAACACTCCTCATGAAACCATTTGTGTGAGCACACATGACCAACTTAAAATTCAGTATCAATGGCCTCTCTGTTTTTCTCACCATGATCTATTAATCTTTCTCCTCTGAAATGTTTTGCTGCTTTCTCTAAGGGAATGAATTTGCCACTGACACTTCCTCAACTGGCTGTCAGCTCCTTCTTCATGCAGAAGACCACTTCCATAATAGTTGTTTTTCAGGTGAATGCTGCACCCAGCTAGCTCAAGTGTCACCCACTGCCTCCTTTTCTACTCCATATTCTGCTTCTCACAATTTTGAGATCATTCTGTATGCTTTCATTCTCTCAGCTATATTTGTCATTGAGTTTTCTCTCCTATCACTACTTTCTGCAAGGTCAGGCTGACCCATTCAACTAAATATCAGGATTTCTATTTTTTCCCCCATTTTCCTTTATTTTCTCTCTAGCATATTTGACTCTGAATAAGTTTCTGTTTGTATAAGTCCCATCACTGGAGAGGCAGGGTCAGGATTCACGTTTGAGGATTCACATTGGAGCTGTTCATGAAGGACTGAAGCCTGTGGGAAGGACCTATCGCTTTGTCCCCCCTTTTGCTGTATTCAGCTGGGGCCGGAGCGATCTGCAGGGTTTCTCGCAGTCCACACAAGCTGACAGCTTTTTACCACAGGCAGTTTCACAGAGGGAGCAGCGAGGGCAAGAGGAACGAAAGAGACGGACTCTCTGTAACCATATTCTGAGTTTATTTCTTCTCTGCCCAGGARGACAGGGTGCATATCTTGAAAGGGAGGTTAGCAGAGAGACGATTTCCCGCTCTGTCTCTGCTGCTTTAAGGGGTAGGGATAACAGTGTGCAACCAATGAGCTTAGAGATACATGARAGAAAACCAATGAAGCATCTTCAGAGGAAGAACAAATTCAAACTGACTAATGGCAATACAGTTAGAGAGAATTTCAAACCAAGCTGACCTGTTACAAAGCTTAAGACTCTGTGAGGAGGAGAAACCTAAAGTGACAGCATCTAGGAAATATTGCTCTGGGGCAAACTGAACTAAAGCTGGAGCACCGCAACAAGGACCCACGCTGCAGCAGGGGAAAAGTGAGAGGAARGATCAACAGAAAGGAGCTCTTGTGGACTGACCACAACCCCCATTCGCCATGTGGAGCTGAGAACGAAGGAATGAAATTGAGCCTGGGAAAAAGAGGAGAGGAAGGTACTTAGTTTTTATCTGTTTCTCACTATCCAAATCTATTCTAATGAGCAATAAAATAAATTAATTTTCCTAAGGTCAAGCCTGTTTTGCCTGTGATGTTGACATTAAAATCTTCATCTTGACCCAAGGGCCTTTCCATGTTTTTTCTTCCTCCATCTTTTTGAAGACAGAGAGTAAGAAAGTGGCTGGCTGGGTGTCAGGCTGCCAGTCAAGATTAACCCATCACGTGCATAACCTTGTTGCCTTTCAACTTGGCTGGAAATGAAGCACAAGTTGCTGTCGCAATGGAAGCATGGGCTCATTCAAATGCTGAGCACTTTATAGGTGGAAAGATTGTTGATTCCATGGACTGAATTCTGCATCCAAGTCTGACCCTGAGTCTTCTCTGCCTTACTCATGTCACTTGCCTTCAACAAAATTGCTAGCTTTCAGGGCTTACACTGTGCTTCATAAAGTTTCATTATATGCTACTTGCAATGCTTTGCTATGTAAGAATGAAAATCCATCACAGAATTCCCCTGACATTTGTTAGATTTGTAATATCTGACACACCTCCATGGAAGGACCCATGGTCACTCACAGTTGCCAGAGAGACATTTTACCCTTACAAATGCAACTGAGTAAAACGCTACTGTTAATTTCTATGGATTTTTTTCTTCTGCATAAGAAAAATGTAAAAATTGTCCTAGAGATGCATGACCTACAGAAGTTTTTGCTATCCCTGCATTCTTATTGATTTGGATTTCTGACCAAATACAGCAAAGGCAGTGGAAGAGCTTCTGTCAGCTGAAGGAACCTAAGATCAAGACCTTATTGGGGGATTTAGATATCACAAGCATATGAACGCTTGAGTGGGCATTGTTAATTATACATTAAAGTGACTTGAAATTAGTTTCAGTGTAGGGTCATTTGCCAGCTAGAACCTCATCATCTTGGAAAATGTGAGCACTCATCCTTTTTAGATGATGGGGAAGGCCAGAAGAGTCTAGGTGCCAAACATGCAGGTTGCATCTGACAAGCCCTTACGTGAAATCTTATTTTAAAACCTGCAATGTTTGTCCTACTGCTTGAAAAGAACATTTTTTGTTGCTCTCCTCTGAGGAATAGTTTTCCACATTATACAGCTGCAAGGTCTTATGATTAACTTTAAGCACTATAAACTTGCAGCAGGACAAGCATTCATATAGCTAAATTTAGCTATCTTGCTGCTGTTGGTTGCTGATAAGCTAAAATTACATCCTTTTGATTTGTCTGCCATTTAAAAAATATTTTAGAGGATTATTAAGTTCATAATCAGAATTATCACTGTCTCTCCATACTGAATTTAGGTCTTGTGGCTGACATGTGATTTCATACTTGTCTATCTTTGTTTTTACAGACAATATGCTTCATAAATTTAACTCTTAATGAATTAACTTTAAAAAGAGTGACAAGATGCATTCTATTTTTTAAAATAGTAAAAGGTTCTTGAGCATATTCTGTCAGAATAATGTAAAAATAAGACAGACTATTATTAAATGTCCAGCATTTCCCACCATATGGAGAATAGTTGCAATAGTTCCTGTAATATTTTTTCTGGATGGCTGCTTATTTTATCTGTATAAATCAATGATGTCTTTGATAAAGATGTGCAAAGAGTTTTCTTGGGTAGAGAATTTCTGGAGTGTGAAATCTGTCTTTCATATCTAAACAATGTGCCAATGATGGACTCATCTATTCTTACTCTCCCATTCCTAGCCCTTTCAGACATTTTCATAAATGTAACTCTCTAAGAAATCTCTAATAAATTGCACAYATTTCCTTTACTTACTGAGCTAAAAGGAGTCAGAGCAGATTTCCTAGAGGCCAGCTATTTGTCTTTGCTTTTCTGATCCATCTGTTTGCCCCCTTTCTCAGACAGGGTGATAGCAGACCACACTACAGGGACAAGTGATGAACCTGTGAACACCTTAAGATTACCGGGCAGATGTTGTAGTCCACTATAGAATCTCTGGGATACTGCAGTGTTGTCCATGACTTCTTTTCATCTCAGTGAACTGCCCCAGTCTGTGGAACTTTTGAAGTGGAAATACCTAGGAAGAAGGTGTCTTAAATTCGTCTTCCTGCCACATAGTATACTTAAAGAGGGATGGCAAAATAAAGAGGCTACAGCCACAGTGGTCCCCGGCAATACACTCTTGCCTAAATTTCCACCCCTTAAGTGTTGAATTAAGTCAAGGCATGCTAATATTCTAACATAGCAAAAGATGAAAAGACTGCAATTTTTGCAAAATGTAAAGAATACTAAGGCCTGTTTACATGAGAGACTTCCAGGCTATGCTTTCACAGCAGACAGGATTTACTCACAGCTGCTCTATATTGCCTTTCAACCTGGCTTAATATGTTATTTCTGTATTATCTCTCTTTTGAGGTGGAAGAATGGAATATGTCCATGTTTAAATTATTTCTAAAATAATCTGTGATTCTACTTAACTTTTCTTTGCAAGACTGTAAAATGACTTTTCAGTTGTAGAGCCTCTCAAGGCCTTCTATGTCATAGCTGCCAGATCTCCTCATCAGTTCAGATCCAATTCTTAAAATTGTTAAGAAAGCAGGTCAAGACCACTCTGTTTACAAGGGCCAGCCTGCCTACACAACAAAACATTGTGCTCTAAAACAAGGAGGCATCTTTATCACTGGTTTGGGGTCTTTTTGTTCCCATTTACACAACATGGCTCATGCTAAAGAGTTCTTCCTGCTCCAGAGTTCTGAACAGGTCTAAATTAAGAGGATGATTTATTTAACATATTTATACACTAATAGTCCTTGGTTATAAGYAGATAGTAGATTAAGCTACCACCAATAAAAGTTCTAGGCTGAAATAGAACAAGTAAATTACTTCAAGAGAAGAAATAAATTCCGATTTAGCATTTGTTATCTCTGGAAAATAAAGCAGATTGCTACTTGTCATCGCTAATGTGGAATTTCTCATAGCTAATGTGGAAGATATTCCACATAATAAGACAGTCTAGCATGAGAACCACCTGACAATGCTCTGCTACCAAGTCCTGCCTTGAATGTGGGGACAGATTTCACTGGAAAACCGTTCTCTCTTTTGTATTGTAGAAACATGTATAGGTAAGTAAATCTTTTGGACCTCATCTTCAATAAATAGAATCATGTCGATGCTGCCTTGGCATGCGTATATTTCATACATGCTGAGGTCTGCCTGTAAATCTGAACAACGAACTCCCTTTACATGCAAAACAATTGGAGGCTCAGAGGAAAGAATTTAGCTGAGCTTAGATAGTTGTTTTCTTGAAAATGAGTCTGTTGGGGTTTTTGTTTTGGTTTGGTTTTTAAGGGTTTTTTTTAGTGCCACAGTTTGCTATTCAAATCATTGTCTTAATACTGAGGCTATAACTACTCAGATAAAAAAATATTTATAGTTATATACTGTTAGACTTTGAATGGTAGTTGGTATAAAAATAAAATTAAGGTTAGGAACYGTCATGTGTGGTTTAGAGCTGAAACAGAAATTTTCAGAAATGGGGAGTTTTCTTCCTAATCAGTGGATTTATGCCATAATTTCTTTAGCACAGATTTTAAAAGTAGCAGACCCATACGTTTTTAATCCTAATTTGAGGATCTTTGATATGATTGGTAATAAATGCAGATATCTTGAACAGTTTTCTCATCTTAGAGCATTCTTATTTGAAGGCCAGAGGTAGATATGATAATGGCCAGGACACTGGAAAGAGTTTAAAATATCAGAATGATCTTTTCTCATTGTCTGTGCTTGGTTTGTGTTATAGTAGAATTTGGAAGTGTATGTGGCCTTTACAAGGAGAAATATATATTTTTKAAATATGCTGGATACCCACTGCTTGCTGCTGCTGCTGCTGCTTTTTATCTCCAAGCTGTCTTTTTCTGTCCTTGACTCAGCCAACTAGAGAAAGGTAAGCTCTGAATATTTTATAGCCATATCTTTTTAGAAAACATAAGAAGGCTCCACATATTATTTGGCTGCAATTTCTGCCAGGGTATCTATGTCTTTAAGTCATTTTGACCATCTATCTTATTTCTGTCACACTGGACATTAGGAACAATGTATCTCAGTATGTAGGTAACTTCTTTCTTATTTTTGTAAAAGCTTGATAAGTAAGAGTCCTTTTCCCTCTCATATGCGCATAATGCAACAGACCATAATTAGGTGAGGTGAAGGACATTTTTCTTGTTCTGAAAGGGCACTCATGGCTACAGCCGACAGGCAGTGGTCATCAGGGTAAGGAACATGTACAAACTGAATCAATTTTGGATCAGAATCTAGCTGAAGTATGCTAGCTCTGATTTGACCTCACATACATCAAAGCCTTAAAGCCATCTGGATTTGAAGCAAAAYCTCCAATCCTTCTGCACTTATTCACTAAAAAGCTTAAGGAGCACCAAAACCAACAGTGCTGTGGTTGATGGTTACTGCATGAGGCCCAGTTGCCACTCCTGATGCCTTGGTGATTATGTCCTTTTCAGAAACTTTTCAAAGAGGATTTTTGATTGCCCTTAGGGTTTTCTGTGCTTTTGGAAGAGAGAACTGGATGATGTGGAAAAAAAATCTGTTTTGACAGTGTTAGTTAATTCTGCTAAAAGTAATTTACATGTGGGTTTTGTATGGAAAGGTGTTTCTTTTCCCTCAAGAATTCCATTACATCCATGCATCAGAGAGTAGAAGGCCATTTAATGCATATTCTATGCTAGCAAGTTCAATATGTCCAGGTTTGTTCCTGAATAAAGGGAATGTCCTACATCTATGGTAATATACTGTATCAACCACCAAAATGGACAGGCTGCTCATGAAGAGCTCATGTGCTGAACTGTGACCATCTAGAGGAGTGTGACTTGGACCAGGCCAAAAGCTTGCCAGGGGCTGTTGACTGACAGTCATCTCCAGTCAGCCAGCGTGGAGCATGTGCAGGTGCAGGTGCTTTAACAAACCACGTACATTCATCTATATAGTGTCTGCTCTTGCATCCAATTCTCCCTCATGTTCTCCAAAATATCCAGCTCACTCACCTGCTTGGGGCACAGCTGCAGCAGCTCTGTATTGCTGTGGCCATGTAGCAGCTACGTCTTCTGTTTGCCATCTGCTCTCCCATTCTTCTGCACTGGACTGTGGCAGAATCCACTCGACAGAAGTCATCTGTAATTTATGTATTTTTGCTGTCAGTGGATTCTCAACTCTAACATCTTCATTGTCCATGCAAAATTAAGATGCACAACTACTTTTTCTAATGATGTAGGGTCAAAAGACAACTCATGGTAATGAACTGAACTGTTTGTGAGGTTTCTCAGACGTCATTTCTAGCTACTCTCCTCTATATCTGGATTCAGGCATACTTACTTTTGCAAGAGCTTTTCTTTTTTCTTTCTCTTTTTTTTATTATGAAGAGTACAATAGATCAGTCAGACAACACTATATCCACCATTGTAGGCCCTATGGAGTTAGAGTAGTGTAAATCCCTGTAGTCGAGCTGCAAATTGACCTCTGGTACCCTGAGCTTTGGATCAGTGTTTTGTTCTCATGTATTCACTTCAGGCTTAAATTCGTTATTATGTTTGAAAAACTGCATCTGACTGGTGTATGGCCAACCTTTGTAAATAAGGCATTTTATTCTGACTGAAGTTACTCTTTTACCACTATTGAAGGTTTGAAGTTTTATTTCTCTACAGTGAAACACCTCAGATTCAATGTTTTCCCGCTGGACATGTAAAGTTCCATCTCTGCTTCCTCTCTCCATCTGGGACTTTACCTTGTTTGTTTTTTCATTCCCTTTGATTCCTCTGCTTATCTTAATTATTTGTGATTCAGGTGAATGCAAGCTGAAGWTGCTTCCCCTCTGGGAGTGCTATTCTGTCACTGGATCAGGTGCAGATGGCAGAGCTCTTGTTGACATAATTGATTATTAAAAAGCTGACATATGGAAGGAATTGCTTTCTTTCACTTTTCAGCTTGGGGAAATTGTCATGCTATATGAATAAACAACTCAAGAAGTTCCTGAAAAGGAGTTATCAGTATATTAGAGGGATGCTTTCGATCCTCTCATGAGTTCTCACCTCTCTAAAAATAGGAAGCTGGCACTCATTACTACCATGTGGAGTTGCATTTCTGATGTTACATATGAAAGGAGTTTGTCTGCAGAATTAAAGAACTTCCAGCCATCTTCAGAGCAGTTGGATCCTATGAAGAAAAATAAAAAAATGAAAGGTGTAGAAGTAGTCCAGGAAACACAAGAAAGTTGGAGGAGATATTGTAGACAGAACATGTTTATTTTGTCACATGGTATATTGTCTGAAGTTTGTACTTCCTTATTGCTGTTGAAAAGTTCTGATTTTCCTCACTGTTTTTATATCCAAACTGACTAGAGGAAAGGACAACTATGCTTTTTATTTGAGTAATGAGGGCACAAAGCTTGAATTTCAAAGACATGGACAAAACTCAATATAAAACTGGTCTATGAAGACATAGGAGATGTTTGAATTTGACAGACCTACTAAAACTGTCAGTGTCTCCAAAATTCAAAGCTGTTGTAAAGAGGGTCATTGGAACCTGAATGCATTGAGATTGTATTCATCCAGCTTTTATTTCTGGATATGTACATCTGCTCTCATTGCATATATATAAAGTATTATCATCATTAGGACACTTTATGGACTGTCCTCATGCATACATCAGGACAAGCTGCAGGCAGCGTCTTTCTCTATTGTCTTGGATCACTTGTACATTAAATTTTCTAGTAGCTTCACAATTTGTGTTGTGTTGCCTCTCATAATTAGGAAGAACTTTCTGTAATACTCACTTTAAATTAATACTATCATTTGTTATTTTATTTCTCAACACTAATACCAGAGGAAATCGCAGATATGCATTTTATTTAGAAAGCTGAAGAACAGCCATTGAATGTATTTTAAAACAAATTCTGATCAATACAGCTGTTTTTGGAAAAAAATTGTGTATAGGAATACTCTAAATTAATACTATAAATGCAACTGCTTTATACAAAGACAAACCCGCCAACTCTCAGTCTTGCCTGTGTTTTGGTCTTACAAGCGGTCTTTTTGTAGTGCCTTCATGCTTGTGTTCACGTCTCCCAGCAGAGAACTTTGTGTTGTAAAGTTTCCCAGTGAATCTATTTCCCTGATGGTTATTAGATATCTAAATGCAAAGTCCATTAGGTTAGTGTAACTTTTTATATCAAATCATGCTCACATCCATGAAAAGTATTCTGTACTGTGCAAGTGTCTTTTATTTATTATATCTTGAAGATATAAGTTACTGTTGTAGCAAGGGGAAGGGAAGGCAGTATTAGTTGTATTGAAAGCTAAACTATTAAAATGTGAGCCCACTCGTAAAGACAGTATGGATGAGCAGAAGGTTTCCTGATTACTGTCTCTTGATAATTGCTTTACCAAATATGTTCAGATTCAATATAAAAAGATTTTCCAGTTGTTTAGCAATATCTAAGCCAACTGCAATTTTTCTACAAGTGTTTTCATCTGTAATAAAGGTACTGGAGATGATAACACATACCCATTTCATGGTGTCTTCTGACAATTAATTAGTATATATTTTCAAAATAGAATATATTCATAGAGTCATAGAATGATTAGGGTTGGAAATGGACCCCAAAATTTCACCTGGTTCAAAATCCTCTGCCAAGGGCAGGGTTGTCATTCAAGTACTGTTGTGCTGTGTCCAGCTTTGGGCCTCTCACTTCAAAAAAGGTATTGAAGTGCTGGAGCATGTCCAGGGAAGGGCAACGAAGGTGATGAAGGGTCTGGAGAACGAGTCCTATGAGGAACAGCTGAGGGAGCTGGTGTTGTTCAGCCTGGGGAAAAGGAGGCTCAGGTGAGATTGTATCGCTCTTTGCAACTACCTGAAAGGAGGTTATAGCCACGTGGGGGTTGACCTCTTCTTCCAGGCAGCAAGTGACAGGACAAGAGGAAATAGCCTCAAGCTGTTCCAGGAAAAGTTCAGTTGGAAATCAGGAAGAATTTCTTTACTGAATGGATTGTGAAGCATTGTAATGGACTGCCCAAGGTGGTGGTGGAATCACCATCCTCGGAAGTGTTCAAGAAATGACTGGATGTGGCACTTAGTGCTCTAAGTCTAGTTGACAGGGTGATGTTTGGTCAAAAGT
Organism: Amblyornis subalaris; assembly: GCA_018881555.1. Lineage (NCBI taxonomy): Eukaryota > Metazoa > Chordata > Aves > Passeriformes > Ptilonorhynchidae > Amblyornis > Amblyornis subalaris. The sequence continues at coordinate 1,828,505 of JACAXG010000073.1, forward strand.
TGGACTTGATGATCTTGGATGTCTTTTCCAACTTTAGTGATTCTATGGTCATTAGATGAGGTTGCTCAGGTTCCACACAACATGGCCTTGAACACTTCCAGAGAAGGGGCATCCACAACTTCTCTGGGCAACTTGTTCCAGTGTTTCACCACCTTATGAGTAAAAAATGTCTTTCTAACATCTAATCTAAACCTGCCTTCCTTCAGTTTACAATCATTGCCTCTTGTCCTGTCACTGTCTGCCTGTATAAAAAGGTCTTTCTCTCATTTTTATAAGGCCCCTTAAGGTACTGGAAGGTCTCAATTAGGTCTTTCCAAAACCTCCTCTACTCTAAACTGAACAACCTCAGCTCTCTCAGCCTGTCTTCATAGGTGAGGTGCTCCAGCTCACTGATTATCTTCATGAAAATTTCTCATACTTGCTGATGGGAAAGTTCCTGCTTGAAGGTGAATATCCTCACAAATAATAAATACTGTTATAGTATGAGCAAATGAGTAACAGTGTTGACTATTGCCCATGTAGTTTTGGAGGTGTCATATATTCTCTGAGAACCTGAAGCCCTGGCGATTTCTCTTTATTCACTGGTGGTTGTCAAATGCAAAATATAAAATTTCATATACATGTTTTCCTTCACTAATTCTTCCTGAGAAGAATATGAAGTAGTTAAGGGGAGAGAGAACAATTAAAAAAACCTATTCTGCAAAGCTACCCAGAATGTCCAGCTACCTCGGCCAGCAAAGACAGGAGAGCCCACGCTGCACAGAGTAACCTGATACCTATTTTGTGCAATACTCCTCCAGAACAGCTGTAGTCACATCTCTCCTTCATTTATAAATTGGCTGCATAATGTTGCTGTAAAATCCACATCTGTAAGTTTTGCCCCTTAAATTCAGTATGTGAACATTCACAGATTTAGTGTTGGAAATTTCCAGGTGAGTTTCTATTGCAGCAGCCAAGAAAACGGCCCTCTTACCTCTATGCCCTTTATGCTCAAAGATGACAAGTATACCTGTGTTTGCAGCGCAACTATGGGCTAAGTATGGGCACTAGCATGATCCACATCTAAGCTGTTTCATAATTCTCTTTCTTCTTCACACAGGTTTTTCTTGTGCCAAACAGCACTATCCATGAAAATATTTGGAGGACAGCACATACCTGAGACTACTCTCAAAGGCAGTGGTCTCTCAAAGGCAGTGGTATCTCAAAGGCGGGATTGCATGAAGGCTGGCTTTTTCTCCAGTACTCAGATGCAATACTATTGGATTTGTGTTCTTGAGCACTAGTTTCTAAAGAATGTTGTCATGTAGCAGCAGGACCAGGGCCACTCTGTAGCAGGGGATGAGACAAGAACCAAGGGTGATCACAGCACAGGCAACACATCAACAGGTCCCTCAGCATCTGAGCAGACAAGTCCCAGACAAACCAATGAATACTTTGAAGTCCAGTAGGAACAACAAGAGATGGATCCACTGCATAGCCAGGATATCCATCTGGGAGCCAGCGATGGCAACACAGACATTTACAGCAGTGCACCTACACCATAGCCTCAAAAAGGGTAAGGGACTTCTACCTGAGCTTAAAGGGGCCTCCTGGGCCAATGGATAGGAGCTGTTGGTACAGGTTCCAACAGAGGCTGGCCAGGGAAATTGAGGCCCACTACTATGCTTGGGACTGTAACCCATGCAATGAGTTCTTAATTTTATTCTAAAAAATGTTGCTTTGACAGAATGTAATGTACACATGCCACAATATCAGAGAGTTCAAACTAAAATCGCGCTTACACACTAAGTGCTGTAGGGCATCTTATGGAACACAGGAGATATCTGGGGTAGCCTCAGGGTATGAGACCAGTCCATACCCCTGAAAAATTTAGTGGTATAAATGCAAACACTTGGTTTGGAAATAAAGCTAAAATAATTTTGTTCTGTAATTGTCACAGCGTGGCCTCATCCAGCTGGAGGTCAGTGGCCGCAACCTTCCTAGAAGCCTCACGCTTGTCCGGCGGTGCCTCGGTGMGGTGTGTGACAGCCAGTGGGAAAGGCACAGTGCTGTGCTTTCCACCCGCTAATCCCACCAGCATAGGTGGTTAAGCAGGCAGTCACACAACCGACACCTTAAGAC